>JADDOH010023770.1:0-219720 GCA_016648135.1 Agrypnia vestita | reverse complement strand
CCTTCTTGTGTATGATTGTTACCTATCCTTTATTATAATAATTTTCCTCTAGCCTTCATGCGTGTGATCGTTATCTCTCCTCTATTGTTGTAGTTTTTCCCTATCTTTCATGGTTTTTTGGTTGTTTCGCACTCTTAATTATTGTGGCCATTCTTATGGTTATTTAGGTCTAAATCCGACTGCTCGTCTGAATGGCTCGACCCAAACCTCTCCTGGCTGAGCGTCCGTCCTAATGAAGATGGAGTGATTTCGATTCCTGAAGAAGTTTAAAATAGTTAAATGTGATTTATGAAACGTTTGTTAGTTTTTTTAAAATTAATATTAGTTTTCTGTCTATTTTACTGAGATGATTAATTTTCTTCGCCTATCAGAGAGTCCTAGATTTCTTGTATCTCACAGTCCAATTAAATTCATAACTGTCACTATTTTGGCCTATTTGAAGATCTTGTAAAGTCAGGAGTAAATACTTATTTTTTTAAGTAGAATTAAATAAAAAACAAATCCAATAACTCTCAATTCCCATATATATATATATATATATATATATTATGGGTATATATATATATATATATATATATAAAGAAACCCGTGTTTCCCTATCCGCCAAGTTTTCTCCACAACCAGCCACAACCACCCGCTGGTGATTATGTTGGTGGATAGCCCTTGGTGTCACATCAAAAATATGCGAGTTTGGTCGGGGGTGGCTGTGCGTGTGTGGGAGCGGGTGACGAAAATGTGCTTTCTAGCACATTGTTTTATTATGGAAAGGCCGCAAATGCTTCAGATTTGTTTCAAAATAGGCGAGCCGACTGTGTCGGTGAGTCTAGAAGGTATCGGAAAAACCTGCTCTAGAAAGTTCTGGAAGGAGAAGGTTCTAGAAAATTCCCGAAAGTTCTATAATGTTCTAAACTGAGTGGCGGAATGTGTCAGTGTGTCTAGAAGGTTCCTGTACATTCGATAAATTCGAAGGAGGATGTTCTAGAAGGTTCGCGAAAGTGCTATGACGATCCAAACAGTGTACTAAAAATCTACGCGTGCGAAGCCCCGCGGGCACAGCTAGTATATATTAAATGTATAGTTGTAGATACATATATAATACCCGAATAATGATAATTTTCTATAATTAATAAGTTACTTCCTAGAATCCAATAGCTGTTCTCATTATTTTTCATGCTTTCATGTTTTTTTTAATAAAATACTTAAAATATTTAGATTTTTTTAATATTTCATTTTAATGAAATCAAAATTAAAAAGTGCATCCATTACTAATAGCATGTCATTGGTAATAATCATTAATCAAAATATATAATCCTGTATGTAAAAATATCCGTCACTAACGCTACCAGATGGCTCAAAGACTAATGAGGTATAAGAGGCAAAAAGAAGTATATTTAAGGAGTATTGTTGCAAGTTTGCAAAGTGACAGTTGTGTTTGTGCTTGCTCTCTTGGATAATTACTTATTTTGGATAAAACAGATATTTATAACCTTTTTTTCCCTTTGTATTTAGTTTATATTTTGTTGTATTGTAGCATATTAACGAATTTCCGTTTCTACATCCTTAATGGAGGACTTAAGACCTCCGGATCCTCCGGATCCCCCTGATCCTCATCCTTCACCATCTACCATAAGAGGAATATCGCGTTTTCCTTTGGAGGACTCGGATTCCTCAGAAGATTCCTCTTTTTCAGCTTTTAAAAAAAGGAAAATTGAAAAAAGATCTTCAAAAATAAGACCTAAGCCCTCTACCATCGTTGCGTCTCCTCCTATCTCCCCTACGCCTTCAATAATCCCAGCTTTAGAGCCTTCTTCTGCTCCTCAGGGTCCTCTTCCTCATCCTCAACTGTTGTACTCTGATTCAGCAGTATCCCCTTTTCTGGTCTATTTTCAGAGAACAGAACGAGGTACAATCCACCCAATCGATTTTGGTAAACATATTTTGCAACAAAAAACAAAAGGCATTCGCCCAGATGGTATTAAGGCAGAAGGTAGATATAAAATCTCTGTTGAATTTGAATCAGGAGCTTTGGCAAACAATTTTGTATTAAGTTTTAGCAACTCACAAAATAATAAATTCAAAGCTTACGTTCCATCCTTTAATGTTACCCGCCTGGGTCTCGTACGTGGCATATCCGTTGATCTTTCAGAGGAAGAAATAATTTCGTATATCTCTACTTCACAAAATATTGGTAAAGTTGTAAAGGCTAGACGCCTAAACTATAAAAATACTTCCTCTGGTACTGTCACATGGAAACCATCACAAACAGTGGTCCTCACTTTTGAAGGCCAAACCCTTCCTTCTCACGTATATCTCTTGTACAATTCTCTGCCGGTAGAACTGTACACTTTCCCAACCATTCAGTGTTATAATTGTCTCCGCTATGGACACTCTAAGGTGACATGTAGATCCTCTCCTCGATGCTTCAAGTGCGGTGAAAATCATCTTACCAATCAATGCCCAAATCCTCCCGATGTCCCCACCTGCGTGAACTGTTCAGGTAATCATACGGTGACTAGTTTTTCATGTCCAGAATTAACCAGACAAAAAAACATAAAACAATATATGGCCGCCAATAATGCATCATATTTTCAAGCATCCAAAATTTTCTCGATTTCCAAAAAATCATTTGCCAATGTCTCATCTCAACCTCCCGTTACTCAAATTCCCCAGAGTTGCCTCTTTACACCTAATCTTCCTGCTACCTCTTTCCGTAAAACCGTATACCATAATCCTAAATCAAAAGTTCCTAGCTCTCCGGGATATGACAGACAAGGACATAATGATCAACTGTTCCCTTATAGTTCTAACCCATCCAATGTCATTACTTCTAATAATTTTAACCAACAAAAACTCCTACTCTTCCACCATCTACTCCCCTGTCAAATGCCATTAGCGATGAAAATTCTTCTTTTATTCAGACTTTACTTATGATACTCATTAATTTAATTTCTAATAGCAATTCTTTACCGTCCAACGCTGCTTCTATAATTTCATCTCTTAACTCCCTTCATAATGGCCTCCGATGTTCAAATCCTTCAGTGGAACAGCCGTAGTGCTGTTTGTAATAAACATGAAATAGTTTCTCTACTAAAAACTTACAATATAGATATAGCAGCAATATCAGAGACCTGGTTTAAGCAGAACTATCTGTTTAAGATCCCAGGATTCTCCTGTCTCAGGGATGACCGTCCAGACGGCAAGGGCGGAGTAGCCCTACTTATAAAAAATTCCTTTTCCTTTTCACAAATCCCTCTTCCGTCCTTTCCCTCATTCCAAATAGTAGGTGCTAAAGTCAATGATGTGGGATATGTTTCAGTATACTGCCCCCCCAATGGCACATTCGACATTGATGCTTGGAACTCAGTTATCTCTCTTCTTCCTTCTTCTTTTTTTATTCTTGGAGATCTCAATGCTCACTCTCAGTCATGGGGCAGTGCGTTTTGTGATCGATCTGGAACTAATATTATTTCATTCATTGACGATAATAACCTAATTATCCTCAATGATGGCTCTCCCACTAGGTTCAGTCCCCCGTCTCAACGAGCCAGTGCGGTGGATCTGTCTATCTGTTCCAATTCCTTAGCAGCGTCAACCAGTTGGTCAATACTAGGAGATCCACACTCTAGTGACCATTTCCCTATAATCCTCTCATTTGTCTCAAAATCACCCAAATCTCCTGTAAAAAGAGTTCCTAAATTTAATTTTAAAAAAGCAAATTGGAACCACTTCCGCGAACTCCTTGAATCCTCTACCGCTCCCCTCCCTTTGCATATTACCTCTGAGGAAATTCAATCAACATTTTCTCAATTAATTTCAATTATCCAACATGCAGCAGACAAAAGCATCCCAAAATCAAACCCTAACCCAAAATTCCCCGCCTCTCCCCCTGGTGGGATGAAGAATGTACCCAGGCCGTAAGAAGGCGTAAAACTGCTATGTCTACCTACAAAAAAGATATGAGTATGGCTAATTACTTAGTTGTCAAAAAAACTCAGGCTCAAACCAAAAAATTTTTAAGAAAGAAAAAAAGAAAGGGTTGGCAACAGTTTTGTACTTCTATATCCCCCACTACTCCTATTTCTACTGTATGGACAATGATCCGTAAGTATCGCTCATCTTTTATTCCTTCCGTTAAACGGTCTTCCAACAATCTATGGCTAGGAGTGTTTGCTGACAATCTGGCACCTCCACATGTGCCTCATATCAGTGAATCTCCATCTTTAACTCATTTTTCAAGTCCCACGTCTTGGTTGGATGCTCCTTTTGCTATTCAAGAATTAACCTATCCTCTTCAAAACCTTAAAAATTCCTCGCCCGGGCTGGATAAAATATCCTATATCATGATTCAACATTTTCCCACCTCCACTTTAAATTATTACTTATTTGTCATTAATAAAATATTTGAAACTGGACAAATTCCTGAGGAATGGAAAGCCCAATTGGTTCTCCCAATCCTAAAACCAAATAAAGACCCAGATTTTGGATGCTCTTACCGCCCAATAGCCCTATCTTCTTGCATGCTGAAGGTGGTTGAACATATGATTAAAAACCGTATTGATTGGTATGCAGAACATAATGAACTCCTTTCGTCCTCTCAATTTGGTTTTCGCAAAAAGAAATCTGTTTTTGACAACCTGAGTATTCTTACCTCAGATATTAGAATATCTCTTTCTCTCGGTAAGTGTACTGCAGCAGCCTTTATTGACATTCGTGGTGCGTATGACAATGTGAGCCCTATCTTATTAAAATATAAGCTTATAAAACTGGGTCTTCCATTAAAATTAGTACAACTAGTCTTTAATATTTTATGTGAAAGGACGATCTTAATAGATGGTCCGTCTCATAAATTAATCAGAAATCTTTGGAAGGGACTCCCGCAAGGTTCGGTCCTCAGCCCCCTTCTGTATAGTTTATTTACTGCTGACCTTGAAGAGTCCATTCGAGAGATATGCTCCATACTCCAATACGCGGATGACATAGCAATTTACTGCTCTGATAAGGATATACATGTTGCTTTAAAGAAGCTTGCTAGAGCTCTCTCGGGGCTCAACTCCTGGCGTATCTCCAATGGACTCGAAATGGCCCCCTCAAAAAGTCAGGCCATAGTTTTCTCAAGAAAACATCGTATTTCCCAGACGTGTGTCACATTTGATGGCTTCAGTATCCCACTCGCCAATGAAATAAAATTTTTAGGCTTTATCTTCAATAGAAAATTAAATTGGGCCTCCCAAGTAAACTCCATGGTCTCTAAGTGCGAAACGAAATTGAACCTCCTCCGTGCGACATCAGGTGTATGGTGGGGATCTCATCCTTTAACTCTGAAACTCATGTATAATGCCTTTATCCGGAACCATATAGATTATGCTAGTTTTTTGCTTGATCCTCTTCCGAAATATTTAGGAATAAAACTAGACAAAATTCAGTCAAAATGCTTGAGGTTGATTATTGGAGCCATGAGATCATCTCCGATTAATGCATTGCAGGTGGAAACATTGGAGCCCCCTCTCGCAATCAGAAGGCAATATTTAGCTGACAATTTTACTATAAAGTGTTTCAGGGTCCCCAACCACCCTATTCTTGCTATTTCTCAATCCCTCCTTGATCTCACAAAGTCAAGTGCATATTGGAAAGGCAAAACTCCTCCTCTTTTGACTCGGAGCTTCTCCAGATTGGGGAGTTTCATCCCTCGAGTTCAATCAAACCCTGTTCTCCCTATCTACAAATTTCCTTTTTCTAATCACATTTTTTCCCCTAAAGTCATTTCCTTGGGAATTGACAAATTCACTCCTAACCCTAAGAGAATATTTTCTGAAATAATAAATAAAGAATGGTATGGCTGGACTCAAATTTTCACTGACGGATCCAAACTCCAGGCAACCGGCTGTACGGGTGCTGCGTTTTATTGTCCAAATGATGGTATCCAAGGTATATTTCAACTCCCTAAAGAGACATCCATTTTTACTGCTGAGTGCTTGGCAATCCGAGAAGCGCTAAAATCATGTAAACCAAAACAATCAAAGAAGTGCCTTATTCTTTCAGATTCCTTAAGTTCTCTGCTCAAAATTAAATCCAGCCCCTTTCGGCACCCTGATGATCAGATCTGCATGGAAATTCGGAGTATAATTCACGACCTTTCCTTGGATAAATTTGAAATTGTTTTGGCTTGGATTCCGAGTCATGTAGGCATCCCTGGTAATGAAATGGTAGACTCGCTGGCTAAAAATGCAATCTCACAGGGGGATGCCACATTTTCCACTATTCCAGTGAGCGATCTTTTCAATATTACAAGAAACGATGCCGCACTTCAGTGGCAGTCTCATTGGGACCTCACTAAAATGTCAAAAGGTCGACACTACGCCGCTATTCAGCCACTTATCCCATCTCGAGCCTGGTTTCACAGGATCAGATTGAGCAAGAGGGAGACTTCAATGGTTTGCCGAATGCGTCTGGGTCATTGCTCTATCCGCTTACACCTTGCAAAAATTCATGTTCTTAACTCCTCAATCTGTGAGTGTGGACAAGAGGAGGAGGATTTGAACCACTTGTTTTTCAATTGCATTTTAAATGTCGGTACTCAGTCCCTACTCCAGGATCTTGCAGATCTTAATGTCCCTTTCCCTACAAATATCCAGCTCTTGCTTACAGACTGCCGACGGGAAGTATTGAAAGTGTTACTACGATTTTTAGAGAGTAATTGCATTGAGCTGTAATGTTTATGTCGATGACCTATTGACTAGTTTCTGGCAATAACATCCTTTTACTGGGTGACAAGCCATTAAATTTAAAAAAAAAAAAAAAAAGTATATTTAATATTTAATAATGTCCATCACTAACGTTATCAAGACGTTACACTACTCTAGACAGCGCTGTTCTCAAAGCCTTAAATGACGGCCGAATATATTTATACCTAATAAAAGTACGTCATTTTTGACGGGTTGCAGCTAGTTACGCTTTAAAATCAAAATTCGAAATGACAAAACGAAATCAAGTTTCTCTTAGAATGTGCGTGATCAGCGTACAGTTTTTTTTATTATAGCCCTAAATTCTAGAGCTTATTCATGTCCACCATTTGACTACGTCATGGCAATCATGTAACGCGTCTATTATCCACGTGACGATAGACGCGTTACAATTTTAAATATCCGCGGCCATCCATTATTGGAAGGATTGCAACGGTTTCATAAGAAAAACCAATAAAATCGGTTCACGATACACGGATGTATCTATAGGGTGGTCCTTATTCATAAATGTATTATAAATTATCAATAGGATCACAAACAAATCGCAAATAATGGTTACTGAGTAACCGGTTAAAATAACGGTTTTGACGACCACTTCTTTTTTAAGTGTTACATTTAATTGATATAAATTTCATTACAAATACGAGTCAAATATTTTTCGAGCCACCTCTTAAAAATTAATAATAATAATTTCAGAATATTTTGAGTATGTCCAAATTTTTCAGAACAGTACTGGATTTTTGTCACAGAGTCATCATTAATCAATCAATGTATATTATAGATGTTTCACAGAGACGAAATTTCATTACACAGATAAAAAACATTGCTAACAAACTCCAAAATCAATATAGATGTCTCATTAGCGACATCTGTGGTCATTTAAGGGGAATAAAAAAGCTTTGGTGCCGGCCGCGCTGAAGATTGTTGTAACTCATATGTGAAACGTGACGTATATTTTAAATATATACAACTTCCAAAAATTAATAGACATGGTATTATTCTATCATGGGTGGAAATGCAAACGTTACATTGTGTAAAGTGATCACTTAAGCCAGCCGTACGATAGGTCGTAAGCCATGTGTACACCCAAAGACTTCTACACCTACTTTCCCATAAAAATACAGTTTCGTCTCTATGAGACATCTATAATATACATTGATTGAATAATAATTCCCTCTTAAAAAAAGGGAAAAGGAGGAGAAAGAACACAGAAATTAATTTCATTCAAATTACTTGCTTAATTACCATCACGCCGTTTCCCCGTGGGGGAAAGCAGAGAGGATACAGCGCCACACTCCTCTGTCCTGACATACTACTCTCGCCTCATACACATTCATACATCTTCGCATGGAAGCTCAACGGTTGTTGAGGCTTCTAACGGGATCATCTTCCTGTATCTGGTCATGCCACGTCTTCCGCGATCGCCCTCTCTTTCTGGCACCGTCAACGCTTGCATTATATATCTTTCTTACCATTCTTTCCTCATGCCCAAACTACCTGAGCGACCCTTTTTTCAATTTTATTAATTATGCAAAGATCAGCTTTACATGCATTCCTAATATCTTCATTATTTACTCCATCATAAATGTATTTGCACACATACGTCTGAGGGATCTCATCTTCACTGCATTCACTCTACATGCAAAGTGTTATTAGCAGAATTCCATTATGTACCGCTAGTTTTGTCTCAGATGATATATTTCTATTAGAAATAATTGCATTCAAGCACCGTTCACCCTATTCCCCGTTATATATCAATGCGTCCCAAACACCCTGTATTGTTAAAAATTGTCTTCGCACGTTTTAAGAATACCGAATCCACTTCGGCTGACTTTCCTGGGCGTTTCAAGAAAAGAAAGCACAAAGACATAATTACTCCATTTGGCTCCCCATCACCGAACGAAAAGGTTGTTATTATACAACTCACAACTCGCAGTTTCGGCGGGAGACGCTACCGCACCATAGACAAAATGCTCCGCCATTTTACGCAGTGCGCCCGGGCACATGGCGCCAATTCTGTTTGAGTTCAGTTAGTTCAGTTTATTCCAATTCAAAATGGATACCAAAGCGGCTCTGGTGAGTACTTCCTGCTTATATTGTGCTTTAAAACGTGCTTTTAATTTTATATTATGAAAGTAATAACAAATTCATATTTCATATTATGTATTAGCTGTAACTCGTCACAAATGACGTAAGTTTACATGTCGATTCCTAAAGAATAAGTATAGACGTTTAAGGCAGCTACAGAGAGATAGACAACGAAATTATTATTATTGGGAAAACAACATAACAATTTTTTCGCGAGGGATTTTTGTCGCGGACATTTTGTATTTGAACCGAATTACCGTGGATTTTTTATACCAAAAGCTGGATTAATATCTTGAATAACTTGTTGACTCACCCTATTTATAAGAGCAAATACGGTTAAGCTGTCCTACATACTCAACGCGTTCAAATAATTTATTTTACCAAATCTTTGGCAGGACTAACTACTTAAAAAACTGTTTTGTAACATTTACCACTTCAAAATACTGTCTGTTAAATAAATTCTACAAATAACCTAGACATTTTTATCGACAATTTGCTTCTATTTAAAATGAAACTTCGCAACCTCATTTATGATTATTGAAATTAATTTAATACTTCGTTAATTGAATCCTATTCCCTTCCTCTCCCACCCTTCCCTTTTTATGCATCATCATAATTAAACATTCATCGCATATTCTTTATCATTTTTTACCAGCTTTGAGGAAACTTCACTGGTCATACAAAATTAATATTTTTTCGATATTATATAAATCATTTTATTGCGTTGTATTGTATGTTTCCCAAAATAAAATTAAAATAAAAAAAATTCGTGAATATTTTGTCATTGAACCATATCTCCAAAATAAAAATAAATAAATTAAAATTAAACAAATAGTTACATGAAGAATAAATCTCTATTACAAGCATTGCGAGCCAATATGAATTATATGGAAGTTAGTATGGTTCACAATAATGAAACTGAAAGTTCTGTCGATTTATTTAAAACTTGAACACTATACACATATAAAAGGCAAATCTACTTAGCTTCTATTTTATAGTCTGCCTGCGTACCTAATCTATTATTTATTGTCTTTATCTTGCTGATATTCTTTCATTTCTTTCTTCTTACGTATTTATTGCATCTATGTTGCCGATACTCGTATTCTTCAATTTTTGTAATTTACTGCTTACGTACTTAGATAGCTGTGCTATTTGAATACTCTATGTTTCACAAAAGCCCATTTCAGGGCATTTATCATTAATAAATAAATTAATACTATTCATTTATATTATATACATTTTCTGTGGAGTATAAAAGCAAAGGCAGTAATATCCAAAAAATATCTTGAATGCAGTCACCGAGGATAACTAATTTAAAATCAATGATTTAATCTATCTCTCAATCCCTTCCAAAATCATGTTTCCTATAAATTTATAAGCTTTGTTTCTTATAAAATCTCAGATTTAGTACAATATAATTCAGTAATCCTTGATTGCATTGAAGTATTTATGGATATTGCTGCAATTTCTTTCATACCCTACATACACAAATTTTTTTTTAATTTTTGCTTGAAATTTTCACCAGAAAAACTTTAAGAAAATGCAAAAAAATTGAAAATCGATTTTTTCGACAGCTTGTAAATAGAGATTAATTTTCTAGGTAGGTATTTCCCCTTACGATTCATTGTCCATGACTTGTCCATGAATAGATCATGGATCATTTTAATATCAGTACATTATTCAATTTTTGACAGGGATAATATTAGAACTCTGTTTTCTTTTACAGATAACCTTACTTGTTCTCGTGTCGGCCTCGAGATCGTCGACCCTGAACGCCCACCCTTGCGTCACGGGCAAAGGGGCTCCCGAGGGCTTAGCCCTTGGTCAGAAGGGAGGCCAGAGCCATAGCAAAAACTGCAACTCCTCGAATGCAGAGCAAGTAACAGAGGATACCAAGTCACAACTCGCACCGTCGGGAGAGGATCCAGCAAACAGCGTGATAAAAACTGGTACGATCAGAATCATTGCTTATTATTTTTTAATTAAAGGAACGATAATAATACACACTTTAAATACAAACAAATAACAAATGGTCTTCCTGGAAGACCGCCTAAATGGTGGAGGGACAGTTGGATCTCGATGTCCCAAGAGTGGCAGCTTTTTACTAGAATAGATCTAGAAGAAGGGGAAGAAGAAAAAGAAAAAATAAAAATGATTATGTCAACACTTGTGTCTGTAGCATGCACTTGTATTTAAAAAAATTAACTTTATTAAAATATTCATAATTTAAAAAAATACTCAAATCAGACAATAAAAAAGGCGTTGAGCATCACGTCATATCGCAGGTACACACAAAAACAGAATATTGCATATGTTGGTTGATATTTTTCATCAACAAATTATTTTTTAAATTATATAATAGCGAAGTTATGTGCTGTCCCGCTTACGTGAAATTAAAAAGATTTTATTTTATTGCTTAATTATGTAACTTCTATGACGCAGTGCATCGAAAAAATATAAATCTTGTTTCAGTTTGATAATAATTTAAATTTTTTCCTTAAAAAATCAAAATTAAAATTTTGTAATAAGAATATGACGTTTATTAGAAAAAAACGTAAGCTATATAGGGCAGATAATGTATTTACAAGATGTGTGCATAATTTCAACAAAATCAGTTCAGTAGTTTTTGATATAT
The DNA here is from genome assembly GCA_016648135.1 of Agrypnia vestita. Lineage (NCBI taxonomy): Eukaryota > Metazoa > Arthropoda > Insecta > Trichoptera > Phryganeidae > Agrypnia > Agrypnia vestita. The sequence continues at coordinate 208,257 of JADDOH010023770.1, read as the reverse complement.
CATCTCCAATATTCTGGAAAAGAAAGTTCCGAGAAAAACGCAAAACAATAATGTAATTCGTTTAAAAATTCACATACCACGCTAGCTTCCAATTGCTATAACTCAGCCAATTTTTGAAATTTTTGAATGAGCAATGACTCAAATTATTCATAGGACTTCTACTTTAATATAAAGCAAAAAAATAAGATTTTTTAAAAATTTCAAGATGCTGTAACTTTTTTGAAGCAAGAAATAGTTTATGTGGGTTGAGTCTGACAGACCGCTATTTCCAGTGAAAATTTAAAAGGTTTTGTTAGGTCAGGTCACAGAGATTAATTAAGATTTTTCTAAACGCATCAAATTAATGTTTTATTATATTCAAGAACACATTCTTATTGTGAAGTTGCAATTTTTTCAGAACAAAGTTCTGTGAAATCTAAAACCAAATTAATGAATCAATTAGAAAGACATACAGAAAAATCAAATCCACGAGATCCAGGTAGCAATCAAATATTTCTTCGTGAATTTAATTTTCCTGTATGTCTTTCTAATTGATTAATTAATTTGGTTTCAATTTTTTCTTCTTCATTAGATTACGAAGAACATGTTCACAGTCCAGACCAACCCCGTTACAAACACCACCCGACCATATATCAAGCCTACGGTGGTGTTCTCCCTCGGTTGCCTTCGGGGCTGATTCCCAAGAGGCCCCAAAAGCCACTGCGGCCCTCCAGACCTCAAAATTCGTCTGGTTACGTCCCGAGATGGTTTTTTGAGTGGTTCAGCCACGGGACTCACAGACCCCCAAAACCGACGCGGCCTCCTGTTAACAGTAAGAATATTTATTATATATGTCCTAGAATGCACTAGGAATGCGAGCTACAATATTGCCCGCCCAACATAACTTGGCGTGCGGCAAGATTGGAACTAAAACCCGCCCCGCCCGCACCCAGCGGCAACCCCTCGCCCTGTCATTCAGTACAATTTTGTATTTGCTCGGGAGCTGTGACAACTTGATTACCAATATACACTGAATTATTATGTCCAAAAGAACCAAAACAGTCCGGGGTGGTGCAAGAACAATTGCCAATGAAGTATTAAGGATTTGCGAAGCCGAAAAAGTAAATAATGGACCGATATTACGGTCTGACAGTTTAACAGATAGAGCGGCCGCCGCGGAGCGCGCTGTTACCCGATCAAATTTATATTGAAGGCTCTGACACTGGTCACCGGACATTCAGTACATTATGTATTGTGTAATAAATTTACAACCTGGCAACTTCTGTTTCGCGACAGGGGTGCCCTCCCTCGCACGCCAAGTTATAGTGGTGGCACTCTAGTACTTTACAATGTTTTAACAGATGAGGTATGGTAAATTGGATATTGTAATTAGTTGTGCAGGGAAATGAATGATGCAGAAGGTGCGAGTTATCATGAGATCATGTCCATCTGTAGGAAACATGAATCTCGAAGAGTACGTGCGGCCCTAAAGGCATACTATGTGAATTGTTTGAATGCGCTCGAGTTTATTGTGTAGATCAGCGTTTCCCAACCTTTTTTGGCTCGTAAAAATGATTGTATTTCGAGAAATTTGTTATTCTATTTGCATTATAAATTTTGTAGGGTGACTATATTTAACTATGTTTAAATACCAAAGGTTTTATTTTTTCTGATAAAAATGAGACATTTGAACTTTACATAACACAATTTTTTTTTTTTTAAATGGTGCCGAAGCTCATTTCTTGTCGAAATTCGAAAACCAGGACATTTAAAAAATTGTTTTTTTAACAACTAATTTTTATTAAAAATAATTACGTTAATTATTTGTATTAAAAAAAATTCGCCGCAGGCAATTTTTTTTTCCAAAAATTATCGATATTAATAGAAAATGTATGTATATAAAATTAATTAAACATGAATTAATTAAAATGAAATAATTCATACTCAGGAAAAATAACATATTCATAAAAAATGCAATAGTTTTAATAATTTTTTTATTACTTATTTTTTATTTATTTTTATGTTCACCATTACTCATTATTTTTCGCGTACTACCAACTATCCACTCGCGTACCACCGGTAGTACGCGTACCACAGGTTGGGAACCGCTGGTGTAGATGTATGTGACAGGCATGACAGGTGGAGATACAGGATGGCTAGAAAAATACTCACAATCTATATTTTAGATTTATTGATGAGCAAGTTGTACAATAGTGGAAATAGGTACATATACAAATAAACGCGCTTTTGTAAAAAATACCAAAGCGCGTTTATTTCTATAAAATTTATAAGAATCTTATTCTTCCTTTTGATGAGTGTGTGAGCACTTAGGTTGAAACTTGTGGTTGATTACAAATTTACGTTTAATCGATTAAGTCAATAGTAACGAAAAAAATAGCGTGTTTAAATTATCATATTACAATTAATCTTTTTAATATTAGAGAACAGGAACAGTGAGTTTAAAAATGTAAAAGTCACAAAAAAACTTATTACATTACCAAGATTTTCGAAATAATTTTCACAATTTGCAAGCGTTATTCTATTCATGGTGAAACGGCAAACAAACTGAGCCAAAGATTAAATAAACAAACCCCTAAAAAACGCCCTAAATATTAACGGCATAAAATTATCTAAAAATAATAATGAGAAGAAGAAGAATAATAATGAGGATATTATGAATAGTAATAATAATAAAAATAGTAACAGTAAAAAACTAACCATAAAAACCAAGTTTTTATTATACTCCCTTTCTCATTGAATTATATAATTTTAAAAAATTTGAGAAAAATTATTAGATCATTTTTATCGTCACCACGAGTCTGCCTGCAAAGTTTCAGCTCGATTGGATCGCGGGAAAGGGGTTAAAATTAAATACTGTTATGTTTTCAGACATAAAGCCCGTGTACGAACATATTGACGAAGATGGGCCGAACAACTACTGGAAACCCGGCGCGCTGGTAGGAGTACCTAATAACGATATCGTGGGCGTCACGCAGGACTTGAGCAGCTGGTCCAAGCCGCCAACCCCCAGGCCCACCAGGCCCACGATACCAGGATATCCCGAGACGTCTACAAGAAGGCGCACCAGACCCACAACACCAGGACGCCCAGAGACCTCCACAAGAAGGCATACCGATATCGTCGAGGCCTTCCTGAGCACACTGTTTCACAAGTAGACTGCCTGCACTTTGGGTGTGAATTCTTGTGAAAAAATGAACATATTTTTAGTGTTTCAGAGAAATTTAAAATTAATTTAGTTAAATTATAGATGTATAATAAAGACGAAGCTATTTATATGGCAAAATATATTTGGTCTTTTTTAAGCGTTTACGGGGCTTACGATCCGTCATTGGCTGGCTTAAGTGATTACTTTACACAATATAATATTCGCCAATTCCACCCATGATTGACTACTTACCTATCAAATGTAGAAAGTTGTATACACCGATTCGATTAGATTCGTTTCGTAATTAGGACTTAGACCTATCGAAATATAATTATTTTAGGTTTTTTTTCTGTACAGTTTAATCGCTATTTATATATAATTTTATATAAATAGGTATTTATTATTCTGTCAAAATGTAATTCATTAAAAATTTAAGGAAAAACCTGTTACTTTTCTAACTACATACCTACTCGTAATCACTATGATTAACACTAATTAAATTGTTTATACTAAGATGTTATATATTTTTAAAAATAAATGTTTATATTATGATATAACAAATAAATCATTTATATTTTTTCGCAGTTGACAATTTGAAAATTAGAAAGCTTGACAAATTGAGTATTTGAAAGTTTAAAATTTGTCAATTTGACAATTTGGCAATTGTGGTAAAAGTAGGTAGGCAAGTAAAGTTAAAAAGATGGCCAAATATATCACTATTTTAGTATTTTTTAATAAATGTGTTTTTAAAATTCAGAATGCTTAATTTTATAAAGATATTCACGTTTTGATTTAACAGGTTTAAGGGGGGGGTAAGGTTAATTCGTACAAAAAAAGGCATGTTTTTGTGAATTTTTTGTGAAGACACAGTTAAAATTTCTTTATTAAAATCAATGGTACATTAAAGTATGACATTTGAAGAATATTGTGTAAAATTTTCAAGACGAAATATTAAAAAATACGGTAATGGCAGCAATTATTCGGACGTGTCTCGGAAAAAAAGTAGAATTGCGGTGTCCATCATAACTTGGTGCTAGATCATCTGAAATCAAAAACTCAAAGTTCATTCGTTAGATAATAGGTTTTCCCAGGTAACGCTGGGAGGGTTTTTTGAAATTTCAATTTTTAAATTTTTTGGAACACTTTGAAGGGAAAATCGCGATTTTTTGCGAAAAATATCGACTAATTTGTTATTAAAAAATAAAAATTAATAACAAATTTGAAAAAAACCTGACAGCGCTACCTCGTAAATTATGTACAGAAATAGTATTCAAAATTTTAAAAGGATCGGTGCAGTAGTTTTGAAGTTATGATGGACACCGACTTTGAAAACGTGAGATGTGGGGAACACGCTTTAAAGTTTTGCACACTGTAAAATTCAAAATAAAACTCAACACTTATTTTATACTTACACATAATCGTCGATGCCATGTTCACACAGTAAAGAGCTTTCATCATCAGCATCTTTTTGTCCTTGTCTACGCAAAACTCTTCCAATACAAATAGCACGTCCGGTAGTCCTCAGGTGAGCGCGTCTCTTAGCTGCCCGAGCAGGTATAGAAAATCAGTCTGGTATCGCTCAAATGTTCATAATTTCGTCAATTTTGCTCCGATTGACTTAAAATTTTGACACAATATTCTTGCGATGTTATACATTCATTTAAAAAATTAAAATTAAAATGCAAAAAAAAAAGTTAAAAACCTTACCCCCCTCTTAACAAAAATTTTATATACAAAACCATACTCATAACTCATTTTGGTTGAAATTGCGTATGTCACATTTTGATACTTAAACGTCACAATTTAATAAATTGACCATTTGATAATTTAAGACATTTTGAAAATTAAAGAATGTGATTAAAAAAAAATTAACCTCTAGATGTAAAACTCACTAAATGACATTGGAGTTGTTTTGAGAAAATGACATTTCATTTTCACATTCATTTCATTTTCATTCATCAGAGAAATATTAAAAATCTGATATTAAAATGATTGAAAACGTTCAAATTACAAGTTTTACCACTAAGTAACTATAACTAGATACGGAGTATTTACTAACTGATTTTTACCTGGAATAGAGATGGAAAAAATACGAATGTTTGTATTCGTAACTCATTTTGGGCAATATTGCGGTTAGTGAGTAGTTGGATTAAAATAAAAGTTCGTTTAGCATAGATTTTTACGGAAACGGATCGTTTGATTGGTGGAGAACGAAAAAATCTATGCTTTACACGAACTTTTACATTAATCCATCTCGAAAAAACGACCCTATAGAGGCGATTTGTCCAATACGGACTAATCTATTTTTTATATTAAATATTTTCCACATAATTATTGTGTTAACTAGATCCATCTAGCGGAAAACTTTAGAAATAATAACTCGCGACACTCGACGCGCACCCCCTTTTATAAAACAGTACCTACCTACTGAAGTCGAGAACCTTGTCATCTGTGTTCACCCCCACTACGTTATTTCAATCGTATGGAACCACGTCACGTGACACGCGCGTTCCAATTTTAAATGTCCGCGGCCATCCATTATTGGAATGATTACGACGGTTTCATAAGAAAAAGCAATAAAATCGATGCATTTCGGTAGGTGCTCATATACACGGTGTTTCTTATTAATATTATCAAAAAATATATTTTATTATATTAAATTATTTAATAAATTATTAATTTATAATATTAAAAATATATTACAAGCTCTGTCTTTTCTATATTTATATAATTATATTGAATGATATATAGTTTTTTGTACTATCGTATTGAATGTGCATCACACTAAATGCAAAAAAAAATATTAAGGAGTTTGAGTTCCGACCAATTCTTAAGGACCAGGAGACCAGGACATGTGGAGAGGAACTTGGTTCATTACTTATTCGATTTTCGCAGCATACGACGTCTTGAAAAAGCATGGTTATCGAATAAGTACTTAAAGTATTAATTGATAATAAACTTCGTAGGCAAAATCACACAAGATCTATCGACTAAGATAAAGGAATTGGAATACATATAAAGGAATCTAAAAATTTGACTATACATTATTCCGTCAGACAATAGGCATGATGACAGTATTAAAGAATTAAAGAATAAGTGATTTTAGAGAAGAAAATATTTTGAAAGGATTCTAAAAATGATCCAGTTGTAATATACACATTGAGATTAATAAGATTTTCAATAAAATAAAAGTATAAAATTGTGCAATCCGCCATTTTAACTGAAACACCGGTCAGAGCGAATGACGTCACGCCCCAGTACCCATCACCGTGTCTTTGAACCGTTGCCAAAGACACAATGTTTACTGAGGCTTGACGTCACGTAGACGAAATGACAGCTGCGGGCGTTTTTGCGCGAAATTAAAAATATGTTGATGAAAATGCAATTATTTGCGTAAAAATTTAGTTTGTTACTGAAATTATGTTATTTTCGGTAATAGCAGACGTGTCATCATGCCTATTCCTGTCATCTTAAGGCATAATTCAATTTCAATTTTATTGCCAGTAAATCGGTGTTTATTAAACAGAAGACATTTAATTGCTTTTATACCTACACACATAATTCATTTAAATATAAGATAATATGTAACAAGCCTCTCGGCCACAACCTACCTCGCTAGATATATAGAAATACCTGTTCTGAGATAGGTAGCTTTTTTAATGACTTTATCACCCTACATCGACATCTAATATTTATTTTGAAAGAAAGTACCTACGTACAGTAAAATTCAAGAGCAAAAAATATTAAAAATATACAGGGTGTGCCGGAGCTAGCAGCAGAAACTTTGCCGGTAGATTACTGCCTATGTTATGAGTCTAAAATGTTCAATCAACCATGACCTAATATAAATAGTTATGGAGATATGCAATATTTGATATTTATGTTACTGACTTTTTGTTGCAAAAAGTTGAACTATCATTACAGTAAATTATATCGATAATGGAAAATTCATTCGCTTTAATACAAGTCGGATAAAATGATAAAAACCTTGGAAAATTTTGAAAAAAAAAATTTTTATAAGGTTTTTATCATTTTATTTAAGTTAAGATAAAAGTTACTGTAATGATACTCAATTTTTTGCAAAAAATAAGTAAGAAATATTGAAAAAAAATGCAAACTTTGATATTGCATATCTCAATAACTGTTGATGATGTTAGGTCATGGTTGCTTGAAAATTTTAGACTCATAACATAGGCAGGAATCTACTGGCCAAGTTTCTGCTGCTAGCTCCGGTACACCCTGTATAAAAGTATCATGTGAGATTCAGGAAAAAATGGAAATAAATGCAAACGAAAATTTTTAATCTTATCATAAAGTTGTCTTTCATATATATGGATGCACAAAAGCACTGGCAAGCTGAGATAAAAGCAAAAAAAGAAAGAAAAAGAAAGTAAATAGGCATGCAACTATATTAATCATACCTTAAAATCTTAACCATGAGCGGTAATTAAAGTTTAAAACCCTTCTAGTAAAATTTCTCAGGAGCAAATCTGCATATAATAGATTCCAACAAATACGACACAAGTTAAGCAAACAGAATTAATTTTGATGTGCCCAATATGAAAACTTTTTTTGGACAATGACCCTTTAAATTCGTTGCACCATGTGTCATTAACAATCGAACAAACGAAACAAAGGAGATTATAAAACACAGGCGGTTGATGTACCTTACAACTAATTGTTTAAAAATATCAGGTGGAAATTATGCTGAAGAAGCGATCCGTCCTTAACCTCCTAACTAACAAATATTCGCTTATTTCTTGTTTCTATGTGAAGTGGTAGGATATTTTATATGATATTATATCTGTCTATTTGTTGTTGTTATTTATTTTTTTATCTGTATTCAAATTAAATTTTTATTTGTTATTTATTTATTTATTTGTGTGCATAGCACAAAAAAACTATTAAAAACAATGAGGTATTCTTACAGTTTGAACAGTTGGTATTAAGATAAAATACACAAGAAAGTAATCAAAGTAACATAAATACAGTTTAAAATAACTCAAAAATATTTTTAAAAATTAAATGAAAAATATTCACAAAAAAGTCAACAAACCTAAACCATTTTACGTCACGAACCCCTGAAAATATCCTTTACACTTGGGGTGAAATGTCTATTTATTTATTAATGTCAACAATTATGGAGTAGGTAAGTCACGCCGAAGTTTATACAAACTTTAATTTTTTTTTTAATTTTCTGACACGCCGTTTGTAAAACGTTAAGACTACCATAACATTCCAATATAGAATGTTAAAAATTAATTCGCTTACAAGTCAAATAAAATGATAAAAACTCTGCAACAAAAAGGTTATTCAAATTTCTATATGGTTTACAGAAAATCAGATCAGAATTATTATAAAAAAAAGTTTGATGTCGCTGTTCGTGTGAAGCATATTTTCATTTCGAATATTCAAAATTGAATGAAAAAGACACCACCGAAGTTTTTGCTATTAGCTACGAGACACTATATTACCAGCTTGACTACCCGGCTTCGCCGAAGATTTGACTTCTTGTTTTGTACATATTAGTTTCATAATTCCTTATATTTCAATGAAAAATGCAGTAGAAAATAGATGCAAGAAAAAAAAATACAAAACAAATTAAGACATCTTATATTATACTATATTCAAAACGATTCAACAGTCAAACAATTATTTTAAAATAAAAAAAACAAATGATTGTTTTTTTAATGTAAAATAAAAAAACGTAAGTTAAAAAACAATATAGATACTTGTGTAATTTTTGACAGCTGACTGGATATTCGATAGCTTCACGGCTGATGATGGAAATGACGATGCGAGCTGAAAATAGTCGCGATGACGTTGAAATTTCAGACCGAATAAGCTGTGCAATTTTCACGACGTCACAGTGTACCGTTCACGATTTTTCGTCATTTTGCACAAACATATTTTTCGTTTTTTTTTTAATATTTTGAGCAACTTTTAAAATACCCTGTATTGCCATGATTACCTTCACAATTTTTAAGAATATTTCACCCACTTCGACGCACTTTCGTGGGCGCTTCGTGAAAAGAAAGCATAAAGCCATTGTTACATCACTTGTCTCGACATCGTCGAACGGAAAGGTTGCCATTATACAATTAGCAACTCGTAATTTCGGCGGGAGACGCTACCGCACCATAGACAGAAAAATCGTGATGCGCCGCTGTTTTGCGCAATGCACTCTGGTTGTACTTGGCGCCAATTCTGTTTGAGTTCAGTTTATTCCGATTCAAAATGGATAGCAGAGCGGTTCTGGTGAGTACCTCCCGCTTATATTGTATTTTAAAAAAACATGTATTTGACATCTATGTAGTGTTTTACGATCGAGGCCTGTGATACAGTTATTTTACCGGTGAAATTTATTGTGAAAACTCAATCGAACGGAACGTCATTCAAAAATGTTTGGTGCATTTTTAGTGTGTGTTTAAATAATGTCTTAAATGTTTCGGATTTTAACAGACAAGCATCGTTTTATTCTTATTTTATGCTTTAAACTACCAGGCAGCTTAAATTAAAAAAATATTAATATGAATTTATAAAGAAAACGGTCATTAAAATAATTATGAATTACGCGTGGCCGGCCCGTTCGAAAAATCTGTGGCATTTTCACTTGGTATTTTTTCTTGCATTTACGTGCTTAACGAATTGATAATAGATTAGATCAAATAACTTTTTGCTTCATAAAAAGATTTATATGATTACATATTTATAAATTATTCGCTTTCTACTTTGTATTTTAGTTTTAACTCCTCACTAAAAATAAAACTAATACGCATTATTAAATTCTTTTAAAGGTGCGATTCAGATTATTATACAGTTACTAGAAATAACTCGTGAATAGTGACCGGAAATTTGAATTAATTAAAAAATAACTAAAATAATCTAGCAAAGTAATATGTGCTAAGGCATTTGAATTTTAATAGGCATGTACGTAGTGATATTATTTATTTACTCAGCGCAATTTTTTGATAAGTTTAAACATTTTCTTCCGTCTATGAATACGTTTTAAGATTATTTAAAAGTATGCAATTACCTATTGATCAAGAACTTTTTACATTCGAAATCATTGTCGCAGATTCGAATATGCTTTTTTTATTTATAACGGTCGTTTTTTGTATGTTTATACTACATGTATATACTATAGCGCCGTTTTTTGATATGTTTAATTAATTCTTTGTTACATTTTTTTTGTAATTTTTAAAACATAGTGACGCGTTTATTTTATTTTAGGGTATATGTTGTCCATTGATACAAAAGAGTTATTTTTATTGTAAGCATACTGAGAAAATTGCCACGTAATTGAATTAGAAATTATTATTAAAATTATTAAAATATTAGAAATTATTAAAAATTATATATCGAAAATTTTCATGTTGATCTAATTAGACTTGAATATCTACTACACGAGAAATTGGCCATGTAGCACACAAGCTCACACTATTCTTGAAAAATAACTCAATGTTGTGGCTAAATGGATGTAAAAGACACTTAAAATATACTAATTAAAAATAAAAACTTTGAATCTGTGTCTGTTGAAAAATCTGGATCTTAATTTGTTGACAAATAAGATTTTTGACTTAGTCACTTTTCTCAGCATGCTCACGATATATATATGTACACAGATATTTTGAAGTATCCAATAAAATACGGAGTAAAATAGTCTTTAAGAATATTATAAAATGTAATCTTTGTTTAAAGTTTTTAAGTTTTGTTAGCACGCATCCTATCGCTTATCGTAGCTATAAAATCAGATCAGACATGTTCGTGGAACTACAATATGTTACACTATTACTAAGAGTGCTTTTAGAAATATTGCGCCCTAATATACCTATAACCAGTTAAGGACTTTTCGCAAAGAATTCTGCGTGAAACGTACTTAAAAAAGCTGAAATATATTCGTTCAAACATGTGTTTAGGACAACTATTTACATCAAATACGATTTTGTATCAAAGCTCTGTACATATTTTATACTCCGTGGTCTAAAATAGTTTTGGTTTATATTAGTTATGCTGTATCCCCTATATTTAAAAATATACATAATTGCAATTTTTCAAAATAGATTTTAGGGAAACTACAGCGGCTACTTCCACCAATATTATTTATAAATTGTTATTTCTGTAAAGCAAACTAAATATTATGCATAAACTTGCCAAATGAAGGATCAACATAGGTTGATCCTTCATTTATGGTATGTCTTGTTATGTGCTTCAGTTTAGTACTCAATGCGGAAATTATTGAAATCAAGTATAAATTGTAATGAACTCTCTGGTTAGCTATATAGATTTATGAAGATATCAAATATTGCATTTCAGATGATATTTACTATTATTGGCCTTGTCTATGGAATGAGATATCTCATAGATTTGAGATAAATCTCTTGATCTGGAGGATATCTTAGGGCTGTTTAGTTGTCGTAATATTAAAAAGCATAAATATTTTCAGTTTTTACCAATCAAACAACCCGTTGTCGTAAAAATCTATGGTTTTGCTTAATTATTGCCAATACCATTGATTAACTGTTCTTGAGAGATTGGTAGAAAGAGTAAAAAATTTAAGTCCGAATATACGAAGTTCGACTTGACAGCGAGACAACGCTACGTCAAAAATCGTAAAACCATAAATATTTATTTATTTATTTAATTTGAAAATTTAAAAAAGCAAAATTAATTTAATTACAAACATTTATTGCATTTTTTTTTATTAGGTTCTATTTAGATACAATTTGTACACGTTTAATATAATAGTATGAATGTATAATGATATTGTTGATATTTGTGTTCTTAGTCCTCCTCACTAGGGGTTCCTGTGCTGGGGCGGACTAGTTTATACTTATTTATTTTCTATTTTCAAATTACTACGTAGTTTTTAATACTCCTAATTTATCTGCATCGACTTGTTTTAGCAATGCTTTTATCTTTTTTTGAACTCTTCAATCTTTTCAAGATTTTTGAAGGTTGGAGGAAGGATGTTGTAGAGTTTTGTTGCAAAATAGATGTAGCTTCTTTGGTTGTTGTAAGTTGGTATATTTCTATTTACCATTTTTCCGCCTCTCGCATTATATGCCGGTGTTTTATTGTTTTGTTTTGTGTCTTTAAATTGGTGTAAGAGAATGCTCTTGGCATAATATATTTGTTTTATGTTCGGTACGTCAAAAATAAATTTAAACTGTAATACATTATATTTTAACACGTTTTATTTGTGTCACTCTACCCAGCATGTCAAATAGTTGCGCTAATGAATTGTAACGAGATGGTATAGTTAAAAGGAATTACGTACTATCGAAATCTCTCTAGTAAATCACACGAATCTGGAAACAACTATGTTTTAACAACAACATTTATCTGCAAAATGGGATAGATCGGTTGTTACGGTCTTTATTTGATGTTTGAAGAATGCGACATTACCAGCGATAAAAACCGCAGCAGTGTGACCATCGCGCGTTTAACCGAGTGACGGAAATTCGGCGCGAGTACCTACCGCCATTGAGAAGATTTCTAGTGTGGACCTGGGCGATTTAGGTAACGTGCATCGGTATATGAGAGACAAGTTATTCAGAAGTGATAAAAGTGCAGCGAAAATTCTAGAAAAAATTTAGTGAATTAGTGTGTGAATTATTCCAGAAACATTTAGGCCCGAATTCAGAGTCAATACTTAGATGATTTAAAGTTTAAGGTTAAGTTAATTTTCAGTACAAAATAACACTTTAAAGGCGTACCTTAACCTTTAAATCATCTAAGTATTGACTCTGAATTCGGGCCTCAGTGACTTTGTTAATTTAATATAAGTGCTCCAATTAAATTCTTGACCAGTGACTTTGTGTTATAAATAAAACTTTAAATAGTTAATTATTTCGTTTGCCTTCCACAGCTACGATACCGTAACAATATTATAGCCCTCTTCGAGCTCATCTCTGTACTGTCTTTTACATTCTTTTGAAAGAAGTCTGTCCTGTGCTAACCATTTACAATAATTACCCAGGAGCAATCCATTAGCACTTTTGGATGTCTATCCACTATACATGGCCCGACAATCAAAGTCTTCCAGTTTAAATACGCCTCGAGACGTTTATCTCATTGTACTAAGTTATTATAGAACTAATCGTTGTAGCGTCTATATCGAAATTAAATTTCTATGTCTCTACCAGACACCCTGTATTCGTATACATTAAACCATTATTTTAACCGGTTATTTTCGGTACAGTTATTTGGAATTTGTATCTGATTGTATCGACGATTAATTAATAACTGAGATATGATTGTTGTTAAGCATCGATAGTTGCCCGTCGAATTGCAAAAAATCAGTTGCCAATCAGATACAAATAGAGTGACGGTTAGGTTAGGCATGTATTCATCCCTTCATCATTCACCCTGTATATAAATACATACACACGGATATGTACATATGTGTTCATGTACATATGTATGTATGTATTCATTTACAGAGTGTCTGGTAAGTAGTAGCAAAAACTTCTGGGGAGTCTTCTTCGTTCACTTTTGAGTAGAAAATATTCCTTACACTTTGGATGAAATGTAAAGTAAAAGAGATAACTTCATCAAACTTTGCATTTTTTCCCATTATTTCTGACTTATATTATCTTGTTAAATGATATGTGGGGTGTAAACGCAAAGCATTTAAAGCAAAAAAAAATAATTAAAAAGGCAGTCACCGCGGATTACTAATTAAGAATGTAGAGTTCTAGATTTTATTTATGTGACCCTTCCAAAATGATGTTTCCAATAAAGTTCCAGTAAAAAGTAAAAAAAAAAAGTTCCAATAAAACCACGAATTCACTCGTTTAAATCACTAATCCTCGACGAGTGCATTAATTTATTTATTTTGATATTGCTGCCTTTGCTTTTATACCCCACATATGATTTCAATGATGTGGCATATCAAAAAAATTGTTTTTTTATGCAAATGAGAACAGTTTAACAACAGAAAAAATTTAAAAAGAGGACGAGTTAAGAATTTATAGTATAAAGAAAAACGATTTAAATAAAATGGTAAAAACCTTGTAAAAATATTTTTTTTCAATTTTTATCATTTTATTCGACTTGTATTAAAGTGAATGAATTTTTCATAATCGATATAAGTTACTGTAATGATAGTTCACCTTTTTGCAAAAAATAAGTCAGAAATATTGAAATGCAATCTTTGATATTGCACATCTCCAGAACTATTGATATTAGGTCATGGTTGCTTGAACATTTTATACTTATAACGTAGGCAGGAATCTACCGGCAAAGTTTCTGCTGCTAGCTCTGGTACACCCTGTATAATATATATCCATACATATCATTTTCTTATATCTGTAAGTATTTCCAAATAAATAAATAAATTTCTTTATTATAATTAAGTAGTATGTTTACGCCGTTTAAGGAAACTTAACTTTTACATAACACTTTTTGACATCGGGGCTGCGTACGAGTATCTTTATCACTGAATGGAAAAGGTTAACTATGTTGATAACATCTGTAGTGCTGCCGTCACAGTTTAACAATGGCAATGAGCAATATTACTAGATTAATTATTTATTATCTAACGGTAATTGTCCCACGCTGGTGGATATTCCTACTAAAATGGTAGGGCTTTCAATCAACCTAACCTGGAAAAAATACTAACCGGTTTTCGTTATTTAACAAAAAAGCAATATTTTTATATACATCGCCTAATTTCAAAACCCCCTAAAACGTCTTTATGTGTTTTAATGTTATGAACGAAAAACGTATATTTTGAAAGCTTTTTCGGCGTATTAACATGCAATATCAATGCATTTAAGTGACCTGTACGAGAAAAAATGGGTTCATATGTAGTGTTGCCGTCACTGTTTAACAATGGGAATGGGCAATATTACTGGATTAATTATTTATTATGTAATAGTGAAATTTTCCCACGCTGGTGGATATTCCTACTAAAAGGGTAGGGATTTCAATCAACCGAACCGGGGAAAAATACTAACCGGTTTTCGTTATTTATAACAACAAAAAAAGCAATATTTTTATTTTTATATACAGCGCCTAATTTCAAAACCCCCTAATACGACTTTATGTGTTTTAAGGTTATGGAAGAAAAACGTATATTTTGAAAGCTTCTTCGGCGTATTAACATGCAATATCAATGCATTTTAGTGAAAAATATGTTCTGTATATAGCTGACAAAAAATCTACGAACCGCATATTTCCGTTCCGAAATCCGTTTTAGGGGGTTTTGGAATTAGGCGCTACATAATGTGTGTTCTGACAACAAAAATACTGGATTTGTCTACTGCGAGATTAATTTTTAAATTAAGATACTACTTATACACGAAGGCCCAGGGCTTACAACCTGTATGAACTGGCTTAAAATATAGAGGTATCATTTCCAGCTAAGAAATCTATGTATACTATTTCATGAGAAGAACTACAAATGTCCTTAGCACAGCCACATCAAATATACGGAAGGTTTTCAGGTTTGGAACATATATACAACTTTAAATTTTCTTGATAATTTGTGGATGTTCTTACGATGGAATTGGTGAACGTCGCATTATGTAGAGTGAACACTTAAGCCAGCTCGTACAGGTAAGGTAAGGCATATCATAGATAAGCCCTGGCCCATCTTACATAATACTTACTTACACATTCCTCTTATAAATAGCTTCGTTGACTTCTATAATTTTTCTTATGTCACGTTTTATACGGTTTAAAATTAAACATTATTTTCTTTATTGGTTAGAAATGTAGGTACGTACCTACTGCATATAATAATATAATAGAAGAACATAGGTGTATGAAAGAAAATACATATATTTCTTAATTTTGTTGAAGCGCACTACTTCCAAAAGATTTTTTATTTATTAATTCATATTTCAACCAAAAATATTCTAGTACTAGCTGTGACCCGTCAAAGATGACGATACTTTTACGGTTCCTGAGGAATAATGTATTTCTTAGAATATTTATTTATTTTATGATAGATGTGTATTTATGTATTTATTTTATTCGAAAAAATCGGGAAAAAAATTTCGAAAAAAGTCGAAAATAAAATTCGAAAAACATTTTACTATAAAAAAGTTACGGACGTTACACGAAGTTACGCGAACGGACGTATGGACAGCCAAACAACGAAATTATTATAATGGGATAGTCATTATGACCAGTAACAAAGATAGCGGCTAGTTATTCATTATAGTGCATATACCATTTCGTGTTTATTTTACTATTCCGGCATTTTTTTATGTATATAAATAATGAAAAAACAAAATTCTATAAATAACTCACGCTTCTGTACTGACTCGATAAATATCATATTTGTTGGATGTTGTCCCAACTTCTTTACATAAAATCTGAATATCGTTTAATCCTAAGTCAGCGTTTTTTCATTTACAATGGTAACATTTTTGGGCACACCGAGTCATGGACCGTGATCTTTTGTGAGCTTTGTCGAGACTTAAAAAAATCTTTGGATTTATCCATTAGGATTAGTGCATAATTGTGATGTTCTTGCGTGCGTAGGCAATATAACTCGGCCTCCGCCCTTGGGAATAATCGGGTTCTTCTAGTAATACGCGTTACGTAGGTAACAACATTTATTGGAGACACTACTTTATAATACAATATGTACAACTGATTCGGACCCCGGTGAATCTCGTTCTGCCCGGTGCGGCGCAACAGCACGGGCGCCATTCACTCGTCTCGCTCGCACGCTTGCCTCTCCCTCATCCAAGCGTCCGCACATTCGTCACAATAATATATACATGTTCTTAAATATTAAATAATTAATAATTGGTTAACAGATTTAAGCGTGTTTTAATTTTTTAAAACCGTTTAACCGCTTTTAATTTAAACCTGCTTGGAGGCCATGTTAGTGTATCTTTAAGATAAAAATTAGATATGAAACCGGCTCCTTTGATACGGACGGAGTAACTAATCGTAGGATAACTATTGCTGAACTAATACAGTTACAACTTTTTATTTGTATAGCCACCATCGCTCCTATAATCCTAAAATATACTATATAATACTACACAATGTTTAGCTTGTCTTAACTAAGATGCGAATCGTTAATATACGCCTATCCCGTGATATGTCACGGGTTTACGGCTGCTTTACCCGCGAGTAAACTAGCTTACCCGCGCGGCTTCGCACGCGTAGATCTTTAGTAACTTTTAGTCATCTTTTATCAACTTGTGTATTAATTTTAGTATATACATATATGTAATCATGGACTATTTGAGTTCTACAATTTATCTATAGAAAGTATTTAAATATATCTTACCATTACGGCAGCGTTCGTAAAAAACGCATCGCTCGGCCATTTTTTCGTCGACTTTAGATGTAAAATAGGTCACCATGAAAAGCCTTTTTATTTTAATGGGATAATGTCCATTCTAAATATTGGCAAAACAATTTTTGAAATCGGATCTTACAAACTTTACCTCTTTATATGTTAGTATAGCTGATGTAATGGGTATTTTTAAAGGCTTTATGGCCGTGTATGTTAACAAAACAAAAAATCGATTTTAAAACTATTTTAGAAGCATCTAGTAGTAAGTGAGAGTGGGTACTCTATTTCTAACGCATTTCTTGATAATTTTAACTGTGTACTTACATAACATTAATACTATAAGAGTAATACATCTAATGGTATGGATATAGTTAACGCAGAAGTTAACTCGTCACGCTGTCTGGCTGACAATGGCCGAGGATTTTCCCAGCATTATTTACGCCGCGTAACAAACCTTTCGAAATATCGCGCACTTATTTGGAAATCATCGCACACTTGGAATATTAAACGGACAATCAATAACCTAAATCGGAAACCGTAAGCGTCAAGGACATTTTTGCGTGTCACGTACCGTGTCATAATGAATAGCAACGTCAAAGATAGAAAATTAAGTCAAAATAATTCCTATTGCAACAATATAAAGACTAAAATAAAAATAAAAACGAGCGAACCTTACAGTAGTCGCATATGATGTGTAACATTTTGGATCTCGCAATTAAAAAATCATCAAAGAAATTAACATCAAAATTTAAAAAAGCTTATACCTATAGGTAGGTATATTTATTTATAAAAAGGGTCGCTCAGATGGTTTGGGCATGTTGAGCGAATGAATGAGGAAGAATGATAAGAAAGATATATAATGCAAGTGTTGACGGTGCCAGCAAGAGGGCGACCGCGGAAGACGTGGCATGACCAGATCAACCAGATACTGGAAGATGGTCCCGTTAGAAGCCTCATCAACCGGCGAGCTTGTATGCGAAGATGTATGAATGTGGATGAGGCGAGAGTTGTATGTCAGGACAGAAGATTGTGGCGCTCTATACTCTCTGCCTACCCCCACGGGGAAACGGTGTGATGGTAAGTTAGTTAGTAATAATAGTAAATACAAGTAAAGAAAATGTATGTGCTTTTATTTATTATTGAATTTTGCCGGACTAGGTAGGTACCATATTTCTACGACCAAACGCATTTTTATTTAGAAACGTGTTTGGTCCATTATATGTTTTTATTTATTTTCATAGATGGCGATAGTGTGCCGCTATACATATTGTATGAAAACTTTGAATAAATATTTAAAAATAACCACATATTATTATTATATTGTTAGTAATTTATGTGGTTATATTATTAATTAATTAACAATATTATCATAAGTGATTTAAAAAGAAAAAAGATTAATGCTTATATGTATATATTTTCTAGTAAAAAAACTCACTGAGAAAATTAAAAACTACCCAAAAAATGATAATTAAAACAATACTAAAGAAAAAAATTACTACCCAAGTGCCCAACTATATGAAGAATTCAAAGTAACAAAAATAATAGATAAATGCAAAAAAAATCAATAATCCAATTTTTTAAAATTTAAAAATACATTAAACACAAGAAGCGATTTTTGATCTACAAGATTTAGAGATACACTTAACATACCAAAATTTAATTTTGCCACTATCCAAAATCATTTTACTTTTCTTGGTATTAAATTCATTAATAATCTCTCCCAAACGATCAGAAAAAAATTATAATTAAAATAAAAAAACATGTATACAAACACCTAATAAACACGTAATATAATCATGAAACCGTTTTGAAATGCATATTTATACCTTGTACCTGTGCTCCTTCTTTTATACACGAGTCTGACAAAGTACAAAGAGACAGTGTGATAAATATTTCCTATATTTGAAATGTTTAATGATGCCTATATAT
This sequence comes from Agrypnia vestita, assembly GCA_016648135.1. Taxonomy (NCBI): domain Eukaryota; kingdom Metazoa; phylum Arthropoda; class Insecta; order Trichoptera; family Phryganeidae; genus Agrypnia; species Agrypnia vestita. The sequence goes on along the minus strand of JADDOH010023770.1, from coordinate 188,914 downwards.
AAATTGTAAAAAGATTTTTTTTAAATATATTGGCAAGACTGTTGTGAAATGTTTCGTGTAATGATACTGTAGTTTTATTGTCTGACTCTTATCGATGGGAAATCTAGATCTGACCATAACTTTATTGTAGGCATAACGCTAAAAAATGTTTAAATTAACACAATCAGATCCTTACTACTTCTATTGCATAAAATAAATAATAAAACAATATTATTGCATCAATTACAACAATTATTATTATTGTATCAATAATTACAGATGTATAAACGATGTAATCCTTATATTCAAGAAGACATTCTTATTGTGAAGTTGCAATTATTTCAGAACAAAGTTCTACGAAATTTAAATCCAAATTATAGCGTAATTGAAGAACGCGCCTGCCCCGAAAAGGAGGAGATCCGCGGTTCGAAATCCGGGAGCAGCCAAATGTTTTTTCACGGATTTGATCTTTCTGTATGTCTTTCTGATTGATTAATTAATTTGGTTTTAGATGTAATACTTGCTTATCCTTATGAAAAAACATATTTTCCACATAAATAATTTAATAATTGAATAATAATAATGAATCATTAATAATTTAAAGACAGAACATAGTTTCACGAGATTCTAAAACTATAACTAACTGTACATGATTTTTTAATTAAATTAAATTAAATTAAATTTTTTAATTAAATTAAATTAAATTCGAGGATTTTCCAAAACACTGGACGTTTTAGAATAAATTAGAAATACATAGAAGCCGGTAGGACAACCACAAATATACGAAAATATTCCAAAAATAGAGGACATTATACAGGGTGTCTTGGGATTCGGAGGATTATTCTTCGTTCAATTTTAAATACTAAATTGTCTTTACACTTATCAAACGTTAAGGAGATAAGCGAAATCGATGTTTACATTTCTATAAATTGATTTTATAACTTTACGTGCCTTCCCGATCATCTGTCGGCCCTCGAAAATTTGAAAAATGTCCAAATAAATATTCTGTTTTCTTTTGCAGACAACCTTGCTAGTTCTCGTGTTGGCTTCGAGATCCTCGACCCTGAACATTCGGCCCTGCGCCGCGAACAGGGTGGCTCCCGAGGGCCGAACCTTCGGCCTGTTCCTCGGCCAGTGGGGCGGCCAGGGCCATGGAAACGGCTGCAGACCACCGTACGCAGAACCTGTAACGGAACACACCAAGCCTCAGCCGGTCCCGTCCGGAGACGACTATGATCCAGTCAACAGCGCGGAAGATGCCGGTATGATGATAACCATTATCTCATATTTAGTAGTGATGCAACGAATACGAATACGAATATTCGTATTTACCGAATATTCGTATTCGCCGAATATCATCACGAACATCATCACGAATATTCGTATTCACCGAATATCATTACTGTGACTCACATCACATCATCAGTTTGACTGTATCCGTGTATCCGAACACACTTCTATTATCGGGGATTCCCCTTGCATTGAATGAATGGATTTGTTGAGTTCTCAAATTATTTTTTCTATGGAACTCTAGCTGTCAATTGTTACTTGTTTCTTGTTTCACAGCATAACATGAGTTCTTTCATCTAGTTTTTTTGGGTTTTTAAAAAGGTTAGGTGCTCATTCCATGTAGTTTTTGTTTTGTAATACGTATTGTTCATTCCATTTTATTTCCGTTGTGTGTAAAAGTGTTGACTCTTATAAAATAATTTAAAAATGAATCTAATAACATGCACCTCTCGTAAGCGTGAAAAAAGTAACATTTGGAAACATTTCGATAAGAAATCTGGTAAGTTAAATTTAAATGGGTATAACTTTATTTGTTTATTTTTGCTATAAAGAATAAAGATATAGATTTGTGTGCATGACTTGTTAGTGAACTCGTCCCAAAACAAAGCCGGTCCATTGAGACGAGTTTATTTTGTTTTGTTCGGGGACTCTATTATTTATTACCTTGTTGAATTTTTCGTATTCGTATTCGCCGAAAAGTAGGTTTGATATTCGTATTCGTATTCGTATTCGCCGAATAGTAGGTTTGATATTCGTATTCGTATTCGTATTCATGAAAGTAGTATTGGTTGCATCACTAATATTTAGGGTCAGGCGTGGTGGTGCAGTGAAAGAGTGTTGCGGTTAGATGAGCTCCGGGAGCAAGTGAAGATGTACATGTAAGATAACAGCGTGAGACTGAGAACACGCAAGGCGGGAGGTCCTCCCAAAACGACAGCGTGGCAAGGCTGTAGTCGGCCCCCTGATGTGAAAATACAGCAGAACCTCGGTTATCCGGATAGTCAAAATAAACAATACGTCTTAAAAATATTTGCGATTTGGTAGTTTCAAGAAGAAAAGCTAGCTTTAAGGCTGGACATTCACTGCAAATGCATATTTCGGCGTTATTTTTTTACGAAAATGTGGGTTTTAATTATTCATTTATATCAGAATGTATACTCTAGACTGCTATATAAGCATTAATCGACAGGCCGCGGCAAAAATCGTTTTTAGTGTCCTAGTTGGCGCTAATTTTTAATGAATATTTATACGTACGCTTAATATGTTTTTTTATTCGTATAAAGTTTACTTCAGTATCTAGAATCCGTACTAAGGAAATGAAGAAATATTCAATATTAATAAATTATAATGTTTTAAATGTGCAACAAATTTTTACATTTTTATTTTATTTTAAAACATATTTTTAAATATATATATAGAGATGAGATTTTAAACAGTATATTCTGTTTATTCCCATATTTTGGGGCTTTACTCACTTAATAAAAGTTTTTTTTTTAAATAAAAACACCTTAATTAATATTTAAAAATAAAAAATCCAATGTATGAAATGTGTCAATAAATAACGTAATAATTTTTTCGATTATCCGGATTTGTCCCTATCCGGACTACCTTCATCCCCAATTAGTCCGGATAATCGAGGTTCTACTGTATATTGTTTTCCAGCTCGTGTATATACCCACTCTGTGTTCTCACTTCGTTTGCAGTATCGTGTCTTTAATCTATTGACCGTTTTGACTCGTCTTACTGATATTAGGGTAGCAATTTGACCCACCTAGCTAAATTATTTTATCGACTAGATATTATTATGACACTGAATTGGGTCAAGTATGCACGATATCTAAATCTTTTTGAGTCAGCATGAATCATCTCCCTACACGTGTGTTTGATCTCTGATGAGGATCTGGTACGAGTCGCTTGATATAATGAAGAAGATGCTTCTCCATGATCACATCTGATTCTGAAGGATATCTACTCCTCGAATCTGGCCCTTAGATCCAGTTGTATCAACTTCATTTCAAACAAGCCATTTTTGCAAAAAAATCTATACTTTAAACGAACAATTACTGCAAATCAGTCGATTCAACCGGCACTTGGAATATACTGCCCTCTGTTGTCCGTATTTAAAAAAAATAAGGATAAGTTTAAAATATGATAATAATTTCAATTACTAGTTTATGTTTATTATTGACCGGTTTAAGAATATAACAGGTATATTAAGATGATTTAGAATTGAAAAACAACGAGGAAGTTGATTGCTACTTACGATGAAATTGGCATTTTTCGGAACTGATAAAAATATTCAATAATCATGTGATAATTTATTTTAATGGATTTGGTCTTGAACAATTCGTGAGAAAATTTCATATTTCTGGTGTAATACATTTTTTTTGTTATATACATATTTCACAGAATCATAGCATTAATTAATTACAATATAATAAATATAATATTTCAGAATTTTTCTTGTAGAAATAAGAGCACGAGAGTTTTAATATTATAAGTATCGAAATATATACAATACATCAACAATCCATCAATAAAATAACAATTGAAAGTCACTAATGACAATTAGTCAACATTTGCCTTGCTAACTGGCCAATTCCTCCCAGGATATAATAATTGTTTTTTATCTACAATATTTAATCCTTTATTTTAGTAGATGTTATTGTATAAATTTTATTGTATATTGTTGATTGTATATTATGTGAATTTATACAATAACATGTATGTTATTGTATAAATTCACATATTTAACCACACTTATTTTCCTTACAGTATTTAAAAGTAGGTACCGGTAAAATCATCTTTCTTGAGACATCTTCGAGATATTTGTATATACCGTTTCAATATATGCATTGTGAGATAATGTGACTTATAGTTTTTTACTCTCGTAATTCAAATACTTTTAAAAGTGATTGGCATATCAACATGGCATAATATCATTATTATTTATTTTTATTTATTTCAATATACGGCACAGAAATACCTTTTACATAATAATATATAGGTACAAAAAATCCAAAGAGTAGAACAGCAAAAAATTACAGAATTAACATAGTATAGACAGTTGTTTAAAGTTATTAAAGTAATTTAGAAAAAGGAGATGTGAAATATATACAAGGTACAAATAGGTATAATAATTTGTGTGTGATTGCATTATGAATTCAGAACGGCAGGGTGTAGAGCTTTTATTAGCGAATCTTTATATCTATTGTGCTAAAGTGGAATTAAAAATATCAAAGATTTGCGCACAGGTGCATATTACAAAAGTCACATTTTAAAAGGAATATTCTAGCACAGAATTTAAAGAGAAATATAACAAATTTAATGTAGATTTATCACTTTTCATTATAAAAAAAACTAACCCATTAAAACCAAGTTTTTATTATACTTTTTCATTTGAATTGTTTACAATTTTATAATTCAATTTTAATATTCCTCTTGCTTTTAAGTTAATGCGGAAAATCTATTCCATATATATCTATTATTATCCTTAAAACTTATAGAATATTGACAACAAACTTATAGAAAATTGGTATAGGGGGGCACGGCTTCGGCGAAACCGTCTGATCGAACCCATGGCTCGAGTCAGACCAGTTGAAACAGGTTTCGCGCCTTCTCCATGCGTCAGGCTCTTCTCATTTGAAAAAAACCCGTTAAAATTTAGAAAAATCCAAAATTATACTATAATAAAAATTTTTAAACGAAAATTTGTTAGATCATTCTTATCGCCCCCACGAGTCTGCCTGCAAAGTTTCAGTTCGATTGGATCACGGGAAAAGGGGTAAAAATCGATCCGCAAAAATTTCCGCAGACAAGCAGACGCTACGAGTTAAAAGTAACGATGGAAAATCACACAAAGATGATATTTTGTTATGTGGTAAAACTAACGATTTACACAAATATTTATATGTTGAAATAACACAGATATATAAGGGTAAGTAGACACTCTCGACGCTTCGCTGGAGTCATATCACAGTCTCTTCAGGAGAATTCCCTTTCGCCACGGGACCACCAGTAGTTTTACGGCATTTCACCAACCACTGCACATTATTATATTGTTATGCATGACAAATTATTATATTAACTTTGAAAAATCATAAAAAAACAATAGCAGATCTCATTACCAAATACTAATCAAATAAGTCGTCAAATTACAAGCATTCGACAAAAACAAAAACAAGAAAAAATTACTGTAAAAACTCGCATCCGCAGTATCGAATACGAGGTAGTTTTTTCGTAACTATCGATGACACATCTTAACAAGGCTAACCTTCGAGTGTCATATCAACGTACTTCGCAGATGACATCCGTTTCGGTGAATTTGGACCATTATGAATGCTTCGATAAAGTCAATGCCGTGACCGAAGCCATTTTGAAATTAACAAAAATCGCACAACAACACATCGAATATCGGAAACCTTGATCCAAAACTAGAAAATAATTCGAGTGGGCGCAATTGTGTAAATTTGGTAATCAGCAAAAACTTGGTTAAATGTTGTTTTCAAAAAGGACCACTTGAAAGTGCTGTATCCTTGTATTTTGTAACTACATACAATAGGCATGATGGCAGATTTTGAAATAATCTTCTATAATGTAAGGTATACATCCACTATTTCCGAAAATAACATTATTTCAATAATAAACTAAGGTTATCCGCAAATAATTGCATTTTCATCTGCCTATTTTTAATTTCGCGCAAAAACGCCCGCAGCTGTCATTTCGTCTACGTGACGTCAAGCCTTGGTAAACATTGCGTTGTGTTTACGACAACGGTTGAAAGACACGGTGATGGGTATTAAGGCGTGACGTCATTCGCTGTGACCGGTGTTTCAACTAAAATGGCGGACTGCACAATTTTATACTTTATTTTATTGAAAATCTTATTAATCTCAATGTGTTTATTAAAATGGGATCGTTTTTAGAATCCTTTCAAAATACTTTCTTCTCTAAAAATCACTTATTCTTTAATACTGTCATCATGCCTATTGAAGACGTCCCTAAAAAAGGGTATATACAGGGTTATTTGTAAAACATTAATAACCTCGGAGGGCTATATTCCTGCTTTAATTATGAGTCGAAAATGTTCAATCAACCATGACCTAATATCAATAATTATGGAAATATGAGACATCTAAGATTACATTTTTTTTAAAATATTTCTGAGTTATTTTTTGTAAAACGTTGTACTATCAATACAGTAACTTATATATAATATGAGCAATTCACTCCATTTAATACAAGTCAAATAAAATAATAAAAAACCTTCCAATTCCAATTGGAAAACATTCCAAGTTTATGAGTTTTTTTATCATTTTATTTATTCAAAACTTGTATAGAAACGAATGAATTTTTCGTAATCGAAGTAAGTTACTGTAATGATAGTTCAACATTTTGTAAAAAATAAGTCAGAAATATTGAGAAAAAAATGCAAACTTTGATATTGCATAACTCCGTAACTATTCATAGCTGCTTGAAAATTTTCGACTCATAATCAAGGCAGGAATATACCCTGCGAGGTTATTAATGTTTTTCAAATAACCCTGTATAGTAACTACATCAGGTCGCAAAGTGATGTTATTGTTTTAAAAAGATCTATATAACAGTATGCACCGTGTGCGGTATTTTATTTTTCACGATTACCACTCAATCTTACTGAAATTCGACTTCAAAAGTTGGCAATCTTACTGAAATTCGACTTCAAAAGTTGGCAATCTTACTGAAATTCGACTTCAAAAGTTGGCAATCTTACTGAAATTCGACTTCAAAAGTTGGCAATCTTACTGAAATTCGACTTCAAAAGTTGGCAATCTTACTGAAATTCGACCTCAAATGTTGGAAAAGGGTCTACATTCATCTATTATTATCTGGTAGTAACAAAAATGAAGGATGTTGACAGATCGAAGATGTCACTGGGATTGCTTAACGATGAATATAGATATATATAGAAAACGTAAAATCAATGTCCATAATTAGCAAATGAAAATTAGAAAATAAAAATGAAACTGAAATTCTGGTTATTTATTTCACCAAGTGTTTTTTATCTCCCTCGAAAAATTTTTGCTTATAGACCCTTTTTATAGGGACGCTTTCAATTCATTGAATTGCCCAAAAATTACGACAATTTTGTTTAATAATATTAGATTGTCTCGAAAATAGTCCCCGATTTCAATTTTTAAAATTATATTAAGTATGTCATTGTATTAACCATTAATCAAAATATAGGTAACAATGTTTTTCGATAACTCTACCAGATGGCTCAAATAATAATGAGGTATAATAAGTAGTAAAAAAATCACATAATTTTCTATTTAATAATTTCAATTTCAATTTCAATTTCAATTTCAATTTTTATTTATTACATAATATGTACATTACAAACATTATGTTCAATTCATACATATTATTAACTTACATCTAAAAATATACATATACACATATACATACACATCCATATACACATATACATAAACACATATGTATACATACATACACATATACATACATACATACACACACATATACATAATTAAAATACTAATTTATTATTAAACAATTAGAAGTGACCTGTATAATCTGGTCAAAGGTGTAGGAGAATCCTGCTTCGGAAAACCCCCTCAGACACATGGAATATATCAATATCCAAAGCGATCTTGTTCAGCATAGCTGTAGCTTTTCCAACAGGCATAACCATCGGCAGGTTGGTCCTGTATATTGGAATGTGAAACAATCTATGCTGACGATGTCTAAGGTAATTATCAGGAACATACAAACCAATGCTCTGCATAATTTCAGTATTGTCGATCATACCGCGCAACAATCGATAAAAGTGTGTAATCAAATACACATTCCTTCTAGTCTCTAAACTATTGTAGCCAAGCATACCCTGGAGAAACTCGGTTGGGTAAAGCCAAGGATAATGCCCGTACTCTCTCATGTATGTCCATGTCCATCACTAACATTATCGAAACGCTAGTCTAACCTTGATACCGCTGTTCTTACAGCATGTACTGGCGGCCAAAATACATATAATAAGGTTAAAACTAGTTCTATCTAAATTTCAGGCTGCCAGGGTGGATGCAACCCCTTAATAGTGCTAAAGTAATCGATTCTCTTCCAGTCGCCATTCAATGTATTGTCCTAAAACAACTTTTGAGTTTTGAGGCGAATCTCCGAAACAAGACTCCCGCCTGTACGCGCCGTAATTGAATTGAACTTAGTTATGCAGAAAAGCGCCAGGCCACAATTTTGGTAAAAATGACATATTGATGTCATCGGACAGAGTAAGGTTAATTCTATGTTCTACTAAAACCAGCCAAGCCGCCTTTATACAAAAATTCAAAATAATTGCCTTCCGAAATATTTATTGATAGCAAAAATAACATTTTAAAATCTGTAGAAAGCGCCCACACCTTTTAATATGACTATTCCTTAAAACATATTCATCAGAAAACAGCTAGAAAACAGTTATTTAGTTATATATTTAGTATTATTATATAGTTTAAAAAAATACATATTCACACGGTGATAATTAAAATCTCTTACATATGTAAATTGAATTATTAGATATTCATAATACATAGATAATTAACTCTAGCTGTTTTCTGCAGAATGCAAATTTGACATAATAAGATCAGACAGATGAAAAAACATAAAAATTTCTAAAAATCTACATTTTTAAATTCACTTTGCAGTTATTAGAAATCGGCATATAGGTATACCTATTATTTATAAATTTTTGAAGTAAAGAACATTCTAGGTTTCGTGTAGATTTGATTATTCTATTTTCGTACAAAAGTGGTTTTATCTTATTTTGAGTTTTTGTGGCTGGCTGCTTTCTGCATAACTACATTCAGTTGGTGATCTCTTTCCAACGAAACGAATGCTCCGCCACACAATTTCTCCGATTACGCGCGCCATTCATCGCCAGCGACATTAAAATTATCTCATTTTTTCAAATTCGACACGAGCGCGGTAATTATTATGCAATTTACTTTATCAAATAATTAGTAAACGATCTAAGTAGGACACGGTGCAGATTGGTCTGCCCACATGACAGGTTTTTGGAGCCAAATTTGTTTATCGCAGTGGAACGCCGACATCGTAAACCTTACACCGACGCATTTCCGTCGTAGGTCAAATTGAATGAAATAACAAACTCACTTTCGGAGCGTTCACTTTCAGAACGAAGGACCTAATTTCGCAATCGTTTCGCGAAAATAATCTCCTCGCGCCGGTGAATAAAAAATAATTAAATAAATTAGACACGTCCAGTGGCGGATTAAACGGTGGGCGGACTAGGCGGCCGCCAGGGGCACACGGTATAGGAGGGACCTCCAGAAAATGGCGTATAAAGAAGGAGCACGTGCCTTCCAAGCAATACCTAAATTGGAGAAGTCTCACAGAGACGAAACTTTCTTATTTATTAAGAATCCAAATTTACATATACAGGGTTATTTGTAAAACATTAATAACCTCGCAGGACTATATTCCTGCCTTGATTATGAGTCGAAAATGTTCAAGCTATTATGACCTAATATCAATAGTTATGGAGATATGCGACATCAAAGTTTGCATTTTTTTTTCAATATTTCTGACTTATTTTTTGTACAACGTTGGACTATCATTACAGTAACTTATATCTAATATGAAAAATTCATTCCCTTTAATACAAGTCGAATAAAAAAATAAAAACCTTCGAATTCCAATTGGATTTTTTCAGGGTTTTTATCATTTTATTTAACTTGTATTGAAACGAATGAATTTTTTGTAATCGATATGAGTTACTGTAATGAAAGTCCAACGTTTTACAAAAAATAAGTTAGAAATATTGAAAAAAAATGCAAAATTTGATGTCGCAATCTCCTTAACTATTGATATTAGGTCATAATAGCTTGAACATTTTCGACTCATGATCAAGGCAGGAATATAGTCCTGCGAGGTTATTAATGTTTTACAAATAACCCTTTATATTTTTTAACTTGAATACAATTTTTGGAATCGCCTCTCAACTAGCCCTTGGGCCCGTTCCTGAGTATAGTTTTGTAGCTGTGTAACAGTTATTTAAAATTATATTTTAAACATAAAAAGCATAATAACAGATAAAAACACGAAATAAATAATAAAAAATAAAAAAAGAGAAGAGAAAAATAAAAATAAGAAAATGGATAAGTAAACACAATAAACATGATCCACATACAATATTATTGATATATATATATATATATATATATATATATATATGTGTATGTTTAGTAGGGAATTTGAAATCATATAGTGTATAAAGGTATTAAACAATTTTGTAGATATAGAAAAGATATATTTCTATACATATATGTTTAGCAGAGAAGTAATGTGAAATTTACATTTATATGTGAAACACGTATGGAAGTGTTTTTATAGGATAGCCCGGGGCTTATGATCTATATGATCTAGCTTAAGTGGTCACTCTACACAATGCAAGTTCACCAATTCCAATGTACCATCCACACATTTATAGTTACTATTATTTATATTTAAATTATTTATAGTTATTATTAGTTACGGAATTTATAGTTACCGCAATAAAAGATCCTGAAGAAACTCAGCGTGTTTAACTAAAGCTCCAAATATCAAATATCTTCAAAAGTAGACTTTTTCGTCTTTTCTTCTCCCTGCCCCTCGGTTCATTCAGGGTCGGGCCTCCTTGCGCGAAGGCGTCAGGGACCTGTCTTGGGTTGTACGTACAAGGAGATTTTGGTTTGGCAAGTGTTTTTACGGCCGGTCGCCAGGTGGAGAAGATAAGACCTTGGCATCAGGTGGCGCCAAGGTCTTCATCTTCTCAAGATGTGGGCGTCGTTGTTGACCTTAACGGTTCTTTCGCCGCCGTTCCTACTGTGCTCCCCTTCTCCAGCTCAAGCTCACAGAGCTGTCCCGATCTTCACTCCAAATATTTTGGAGAAGCCCGAAGACGGGGTTTCCCTCCTGCCAGTTGGTCCGCGGGAGCTATTTCATTCCACTCCTACCCCTCAAATGCTCAAAGGAGATGTATAGATGGACATTCCCCTATGCGTCATCCGGGAAAGCGCTCTCTAGGAGACAGGTTCCGCTGAGAGCTTCAAAAGCAGACTAAAGCCTCAGATACACATGCTTATTTAGTGGCACGTAAGCATGCGCAGTATCGACCTTCTCTAGGCCTTGCTTATTAGTGGCATGTGTGTACGCACATTGCTAGTAACGAGCGTACCACTAGCCATACAACCGCCGGTTGATTTATGAGCATGCCACTAAGTGGCATGTGTATCTGTACCTTAAAGGTACAGACAGATACACATGCTTATTTTGAGCATGCTCATTAGCATGCTCAAAACTAGCATGCCCTAATAACTGTTCACATTTGCTCATTATTAGCATGCTTATTTTCAGCATGCTTAAAGCTAGCAATGCACATGCTTATTAGTGGCATGCTCTAGTCATAGAATAGAGAGAAACTCTAGTTCAAAATTGAAACTTTTCACACTGAAATAGAAAATTCAAGTGAACCAATAAATCAAAACAGTTCCGGGGTTTAATCAAACACACGTACTTATTACTGGCATGCTCTTATCGTAGAATAAGAATGTTCAAAATGGAAACTTTGCAAACTGAAATAGAAAATTCAAGTGAACCAATAAATCAAAATAGTTCCTGGGTTTAATCAAACACACGTACTTATTACTGGCATGCTCTTATCGTAGAATAAGAATGTTCAAAATGGAAACTTTGCAAACTGAAATAGAAAATTCAAGTGAACCAATAAATCAAAATAGTTCCTGGGTTTAATCAAACACACGTACTTATTACTGGCATGCTCTTATCGTAGAATAAGAATGTTCAAAATGGAAACTTTGCAAACTGAAATAGAAAATTCAAGTGAACCAATAAATCAAAATAGTTCCCGAGTTTCCATCGGCACATTTTTGATTATGGTTTTTAAAATTTTTATTGTAAGATTTGAATCACTCATTTCTTTTAATAATGTTTCATAAACATTATTTCTTGCTATATTATTTTTACATAGCGGTGACCGAGTATTCCACAGACATTCGTGATTCCTATAATAAGTCACGAAAAGTAATTTTTGTCATCTCCCAGGTTTGGAAAAAAAAAAGTAAAGTTTTGTCATCTCCCCAACGCGCCATATTTGTTTCATTTGTCGCGGACTGAGAAGATTGCATTGATAATCGATACTAGCCGCGAAAGGCATTAGCATGCTCATAAGCAAGCCTTGTTGACACATGCTCAAAAGAAACCCCTTGTCGTGGTGAATGACATTAGCAAGCTCATAAATCAACCGGCGGTTGATTTTAGAGCGTGCTAGATCATTACTAGCAATGTACGTAGGTAAACACATGCCACTAAATAGCAATGGGTTAAGAAGGTCAATATTGCTCATGCTCACGTGCCACTAATAAGCATGTGTAATGCAGGTTTTGGGACAAAACCTAGTTTAACCATTCCCTGTCCCCATTCATCTCCTCCTCGTCTCATTATCATGGGGCTAATTTTTTTTTTTTTTTTTTTTAAATAAATAGAGATGCGAACACGGAATACGTGTCACATCAATATTCTTACTATTTTCAAACTAAGCTAAACGCTTGTTCTATGAAAATAGGACTAACTTCCTAGTCTGGGCTGAGATTCGAACCCGCGACCATTGGATCACGAGGCGAGTGTCCTAACCACAAGACCAACAAGCTAGCTAATTTTGTTGTAATATTTCATCCCGGAAACCTATTTCAACTGTTAAACTAAATTGTGTGTAAACCCGCAAAAAATGTAATAGTAGGTACCTATTTGTGCAAAAGGTTAATAAATAAAATTATTGGCATAACTCCAGCGAGGTCTTCCTTTGGCGATACTTAAATGAGTTATATATTAGGTCCTTACATATGAAATTGGCGTTTTGCCGTACTGGCAAATTTGATCTCAAATATCTTCTCTTTGGTTAGGAATTCCAAATCCAAATTTATACAGCTATTTACTCATGTATTTGTGTTTTGAAAATTATAATTCATTTGTTTTTTCCTCAATTGTTTTTTTCTTTGCGTCACTCAGTTTACAAAATGAAAAACTTGAAATATCGCGTTATTTACGAGTACGAGTTCCACCGTGGCACCAGTGCTGCAGAAATGGCTCGAAGGATTAATGATGTGTATGGCGACGGTGCCGCAAAAGAAAACACAGTGCGTTTTGGTTCCAACGTTTTCGTTCTGGAAATTTCGACCTGCAGAACAAGCCCCGTGGACGGCCGGAAACCAAAGTTGATAATGAAGAATTGAAGGCTATTGTGGAAGCGGATCCATCGCAAACCACATCCGAGTTAGCTGCAGACTGCGGTGTTAGTGATAAAACTGTTTTAATCCACTTGAAGCAAATTGGTAAGGTGAAAAAGCTTGAAAGGTGGGTATGTCACGAATTGAGTGAAGCAAATCAACAAACGCGCGTTGACTGCTGCGTTGCATTACTCAACCGCACAATAATGAAGGGATTTTAAATCGAATCATTACCTGTGATGAAAAGTGGATCCTGTACGATAATCGGAAGCGCTCATCGCAATGGCTGAACCCTGCCGAACCAGCCAAACCATGCCCCAAGCGAAAATTGACTCCAAAAAAGTTACTTGTGAGCGTTTGGTGGACTAGTGCTGGTGTCGTTCACTACAGCTTTCTTAAATCTGGCCAGACGATTACGGCAGATGTCTATTGTCAGCAGCTGCAAACCATGATGGAAAAGCTAGCTGCTAAACAACCGAGGCTGGTTAATCGCTCTAGGCCACTGCTGCTTCATGATAACGCTAGACCACACACTGCACAACAGACGGCTACCAAATTAGAGGAGCTTCAATTGGAATGTCTAAAACACCCACCGTACTCTCCGGACCTTGCCCCAACACATTACCATTTTTTTCGAAATTTGGATAACTTCTTGCAAAGGAAAAAATTCAACTCCGATGGGGCAGTCCAAACCGCCTTCAAAGATTTTATTGATTCCCGTCCGAATGATTTTTTTAGTAAAGGGATCGATGAACTACCTATGAGATGGCAAAAGTGCATAGTAGCAATGGTTCATACTTTGATTAAATAAATATATTATAATAAAAAAAATCGGCTCTATGTTCCTCCCATACTAAACGCCAATTTCATATGTAAGGACCTAATATTTTTGTGTTGGATTTGCAACGGACCGCCTCTTTCTTCCGGCATAAACCTGGGAAAGAAAAATTAAAAATACATATATATCATTCTTTCCCATAATTGAAGGTCGAATTCCGAAGACGCGTTCACACTGTTTTTTCTTATTCGTACATATTACATGTATTATAATATTTGAATGAATTTCCCGTAAATAACAATGAACACTTAATGCCAGAATGATGAAATATTAACCGGATTCTTCCAAACACTAATACTATGACTTCCCAGACATGAGAATCAATGCTGATTTTAAAATCTTCCTTCTTCTTCTTTAGCCTTCTTCTCTCCATTGCTGGATATAGGCCTATTCCATACCCTTCCATCCTTCCTTGTTGTTTGCTAGTTGTAGTCATTTCTTCCCCCCCACGGCGGCTATATCGTTGGTCCATCTTTTTTGGGGTCTTACAACGCCTTTTTTATTCTCCCAAGGTCTCCACTTCAGAATTTTTGGAGTCCATCTTGTAGCAACCTGCCTTGCAACATGCCCTGCCCATTGCCATTTTAGCTTCGCTACACAATCCATGATACCCACTATTCTAGTTCTGCTCCTAATTTCATAGTGTCTAATTCTGTCTCTTAGGCTTACGCCAAACATGGATCTCTCCATGTACGTTGCGTGCATTTGAGCTTTTCTACACTTTTCTTTGTATAAGCCGTCGTCTCCATATCATCACTGGAAGTATATCCGATTCAAAAGTTACATCAAATGATGTACCTTTTTTCAGTTCAGTTTCAGGCCCGAATTCAGAGTCAATACTAGACGAAACAAAAGCTTCTAAGAAGTTTGTGAAACATAGGTTATTTATTGGGTATAAAAGCAAGACCAGCAATCTCCAAAAAGAAATAAAGCAATCATCGAGGATAAATAAATAATAATGTCCTGAATTCGGGATTTTATAGGAAACATAAATATATAAATTTATAGGAAACATGATCTATCCCTTACAAAATGGAACGGATCTAAACCTATAAAACTCAATGTCTGTCTGTTTGTCTGTCTGTCTGTTCTCTATACAAATCCACACCGTTTGTCCGATTCGATTCAAATTTTGCATACTTATGCTTTAGGACCCGGCGGGTAACATAGGCAACATTTCCTCCCTATCCTCATACCCCTTCCCCTGACATATTTTCGATGAAAATCTGTACCGTTTGACTGATCGGACTCAAAATTTTGAAACTTATTCTTTAGGACTCGGCGGGTGACATAGGCAACATTTCCTCCCAATTCTCATACCCTTTCCCCTCCCCCTGACATATTTTCGATGAAAATCTGTACCGTTTGACTGATCGGACTCAAAATTTTGAAACTTATTCTTTAGGACTCGGCGGGTAACATAGGCAACATTTCCTCCCTATCCTCATACCCCTTCCCCTCCCCCTGACATATTTTTGATGCAAATCTGTACTGTTTGACCAATCGGACTCAAAATTTGGAAACTTATTCTTTAGGACTCGGCGGGTATCATAGGCAACATTTCCTCCCTATTTTCTTACCCCTTGCCCTCGCCATGACATATTTTCGATGCAAATCTGTGCCGTTTGACCGATCAGACTCAAAATTTGGAAACTTATTCTTAAAAACTCGGCGGGAAATATATGTGACATTTCCCCCTACTCTTTTAACCCTTCCCTTCCCCATTTTCTAGGTAAATCTGTACCTTTCGACCGATCGGACTCAAAATTTGGAAACTTATTCGTTAGAACTCGCCGGGTAACATATGCGACATTTCCCCCTATTCTTTTAACCCTTCCCCTCCGCTTATATATTTTCGATGCAAATGCAAGGACAGCTAGTAGATACATAAAATCTATAATTCAGTACATTTTAAATAAGAAATCCTCGGTGACGGCATTCAAAACATTATTTTATTTTTTTGGATATTGCTGCCTTTGCTTATACCTACCCTACATCCAATATATAAAATTAGGCTTTTTTGAATCACACAGTTTTTGATTTAAAATTCGACCTGAATCTAAAATTGAACAAATATTTTTTTTATTTCATCAGATTACGAAGAAAATGTCCACCCTCCAGAGCGACCTCCACACAGACCGCGTCCGACCCCTTCTCAGGGTTTCAACGGTTACGGTGGCGTTCTGTCCTGGCTGCCTCCAGGAATAATCACCCAGGACAAGTGGCCCCAAAGACCCCCACGACCCCCGAGACCGCAGAGCTCTCCTGGATACGCCCCGGGATGGTTTTCCGGATGGTTCAACCAAGGGTCGTACAGACCGCCTAGACCGACAAGACCTCCATGGAACAACGCTGGTGACAGTAAGATTGTTTCTTATCGACATTAAATGCCCGAAATAGGTAAAAACACCGTCATGTCTTAATCTGGGCTTGGTGGAAACGCTTAGCTTATAATTTGGAAAATAATCTAGTAAATACCTACTACAACTATGACTTCACGGATAACCAACCTGACAATAAGTGGCTATAAACCAATAAACAGATTAATCTCATTTAAATAGTAATATAATCAATATTTAATATACAGGGTGTCTCACAGCTAGTAGCAAAACATTTACAGGTGGATTCCTGCCTTGATAATGAGTCGAAAATGTTCAAGCAACCATTACTTAGAACAATAGTTGCGGAGTCATGCAATATCAAATATGAATTTTTCATAATCTATATAAGTTACTGTAATGATAGTTCAAATTTTTGCAAAAAATAAGTTAGAAATATTTTATATCTCCGTATCTATTGATATTGGATCATGGTTGCCTGAACATTTTCGACTCATAATCAAGGCAGAAATCCACCTGTAATTTTTTGCTACTAGCTATGAGACACCCTGTATGTACAGTAAATCCCCGAATTTGTGAACCTCGATTTAACACGTCATATACAACATAACATCCGTTATGTTGTATATGAAAATTAATACGCCGTTAACTTTAAAATGCTTTTAACCAAAATTTGCTTTAATTAAATTAACAGATAATTTTTTGTTATTAATTCACTGTTCTTTTTAACAAATTTTGACGAACATGTCAATGCAGTACTATAGTAATTTTACGTAGTCTATTAATAACTCTGAAGGAATTTCGCCGACGTAAATAACCTATTTACAACATTTTCTTGAAATAAGTATTTTTAAACTAAATGAAAATACTAATTCTTCATTTGATCGTGCCGAGTGTGCTAAGTTTTTAAGTCTCATCTGCGCGGGAACTGCGTGAACGAGAGGCACTTTTGTCTTTGGAAATTTAGTCGCAATGGATCGCTTCATGGGGGAACAAAGCGCGTTCTGCGTAAAACAGTTTTACAAAAACAACTATTCTTATGCGATTGTTCGGCGCGGTCACTACCGACTACATCATGTTGTTATCTAGATTAGATGGATACATATGCTTTCAGATTAAGTAACTCTAAATACTAGGTCTTTGATTGGTAATTTGAGTTTTGATCACCGCTGATTAATTTGTGTAAATATACAAAATGATTTTGAAACAGATATTCAATACATTTCAGATGACGTCAAGCCTGTATACGAACACATCGATGAAGATGGACCAATGAACGACTGGAAACCTGGCGCCTTGATAGGAGGGCCTAATAATGACATTGTGGGGGTCACGCAGGACTTGAGCAGCTGGTCCAGACCTCCGACCCCCAGGCCCACCAGGCCCTCAATACCAGGATACCCAAATAATTCTAGAAACAGAAATCCCGGTGTCGTGGGGACCTTCTTGGACCTTATATTTAAAAAGTAGACAATCTGCACTCGTGGGATGTGAAAATGTGCGAAACAATGAACAATTTTTAGTATTTAAGCATATTAAAAATAAAAAATGAATTAACGGCCAATTCTGGCGTCCCCTAGCGGCAGTTACACAAAGTAATTTGTGCCTATCGTACCAGAAAAAGTGGGTTGCTCTAAAAATGGATAATCAATTAATAAATGAGACTTACAGATAAGGTCGATATATTCACGGAAATATAAGAGGCTGCTTTAGCGTAATTGGATAACGCACCTACCCCGGATAGGAAGGAGACCCGTGGTTCGATTCCCGGTAGCAGCCAAATATTTTTTCGTTGATTTGATTTTTCTGTACGTCTTTCTGATTGATTAATAAATTTGGTTTTATATTTAAAAAGCTTTAAATCAGCATATTTTGCTGAATGGTCTATACCTTTAACAGTTGGTTCTAATTTATGAAGCCAATCTGGCTTAACTGTGTTTGTACACGTCATATTCTTCCTTTCCTTTTTGTGATTTTCCAGTATTCTCAATGAAACATCATTGTCATTTCACTAGTTTATTCAATACGTTAATGATATATTAATTGGTTCTTGCGCGGCAATGTGACCTTCCAAGCCAATCTCTCAATCTGGAATTATGCATAGAAAAGAGATAAATAGTGCGCGTTGTCCTGTCTGTCCCTGCAGTAGTCACTTACATATTAACGCACCCTGCACACACGTATACCTTACACACAGTCACACATACATATATCGAGATACATTTCACTATAAAACATTTAAAATCATTAATCAAGTTATATTATAGATGTCTCATAGAGACCATGCTTTTTATATGAGAAAGTAGGTATGGTCTTCCATACGGTCTTCCTTTTAAGGTGTTTGTTAATAATTAACAAACATGTTAATAATTCGGAAGAATGTCACATAAGACATATAAAGAATGTTGCTTTAAAAACTCCAAACAAAATAGATATATGCCATTATCAATGGCGACATCTGTGCTGGTTTATGGGAATGACAAAGTTTTCGACTGCAGATGGCGGTTGTAGAAATACAACTCACATACGAAACAATGTGTGCAAGTTAAACATATATACAACATCCAAAATTTTGATGCATGTGGTAGTCTATCATGGGTGAAATTGGTGAAAGTGATCACTTAAGCCAGTCGTACGACTTTCACTTTTCAACACAAAAAAATAACTTCGTCTTCATGTGACATCTATAATATATTTTGATTAATGATGTCTCTCTGGGGATAAAATTCAATATTGTGTTCTTGAAAAATTTGAATATAAGTATACTCAAAATATTCTAAATATTTAAAATCAATTTGTGCATGGATACTGTGCGAAAAAAATCTATCGTCGATGAATTTAAGTGTGCAGAGTAAATAAAACAAATTGTAATTAAATGCATAGCACTCGCAAATCAAATTACTCGCGTCTAACGTTTCATTATAATTTGTACTCCATTATTTTATTATTTCCAGCATTTCAAATAATTTATTGTCTCCGTATAAGTACATAATGCGTAATGTGAATGTATATAGATACTAGCAACGAGGTACCTAGTTGGAGACAATTGGAGTATTCTGTCAAAGTCATATCAGAAGGTTCGAAGGTTCAAAAATATGATTTTGTAATTATGTCTAACATCTCATAAACACTAAAATGTTTAAAATAAGAATGGAAACTAAAATATTTATTAGACAAATTTTACAAATTTGACAATATATCATATTCCTTAAACATGTATGTTTAATTGTACTTAATTAATTTTAAATTATTTTATAACTATGTAAAATAAATGTGTATACGCCTAGTTTAATTTAAGTGAAAAGCGTGTTATTTTTTGGAATCAATCAACATAATTCCCAACCCATTAATAATAAAAATATTTTTTATGGCTGTTTAAAATTTGACCTAAGATGGGAACAAATGACGTAAGTATAGAAAGAATTATAGTCTTCTAATAAACAAATCTCTGACAAAAAATGGACTTTTTTGTTTTTCTTTAAGAGTGTAGGTACCTTCATTAGATACCTACCTACAATCTTGAAAAACACATCCACCTAATTCAGATATTTCAAAGGATATTTTACACGTCACTCCAATGTTGTGGTAACAAAGTCTTTAAACTCTACAGGGGTTTGCATCCGGGTCAGGAAAAGTGGTAAATAAAAGTCGCGCGAAGCTTGAATACTAAAATTCGAATTCCAAAAACCGACCTTAATTTATTTGTAGTTACCGCGTCGTTTTGAAACTCAACCCGACGCGATAACCATTCAAGAGGCTTGTTTACCACCATCCAATCAAAGCCGATCCCTGACGCATCATTTGAAATGTGAGGAAATAATGTAAAGATGATCCTAGCATAGATAATATTTAAAATGAAAAAAAGGTCACACAGATGGTTTCGGCATATTGAGAGAATGAATAAGGAATGAACGGTAGGAAAAATACATGACGCAAGTGTTGACGGCACCAGAAAGAGAGGATGACCGCAGGAGACGTGGCGTAAGCAGATTAACCAGTAACTGGAGGATGGAGAACGGACTCTTTTAGGAACCACTACAATTGTCGAGCTTGAATGCGAAGATGTATGAATGTGGATAAGGCAAGAGTTGTGTGTCAGGACAAAAGAGTGTGGCGCCCTAGCTTCTCTGCCTACCCCCGTGAAGAAACAGCGTGATGATAAATAAGTTAATATAAATATTTGTTTGGCCTAGAAGATTCAATTTGCTTCAGAATGTAGGTAAATTATGATTGTTATATAATATTGTAATGTGTATGGTATGGTAGTTTTACGTCCCCAAAAGACAGAGATGAGTCGTTCATGAACGAACTGTTCAGTTCACTGTAATCAACAATCGTTCATGAGTTCTGTAGTCGTAAATTAATTTGGAATTCCTGTAGTCGGTATGGAATGTAAGGAAGCTATATCAATTATATTAATTACTAGCTGTACCCGGCCAGGCGTATTCAGTTAAATGGAAAAGAAAGAAAAGAGAAAGCACACGTTTCTAATATTACAATGCTTGTGGGTATATAATTTTGCTGCTTTTCAAAAAAAACATAATTTTACCTGTCACAGATATGACATCTGTATAATAGTAGGTATATAAAAACATGCGCGTATTCAAGTGCAGCATTGTGTCAAAGTCAATCCGTGAAGAAATTTCTGAGATTTAAGATTTTGAACAAACGAATATTTACATTTTTATATATAGATAGTTGTACATACCAGGCGTTTCTTGGGTTAAGGATTTAGTTTAACATAAGTGTGTGGGGGGGCACAAAGGTTTCATTGTTTCGCAGTCTCTAATAAAAAAGGATCAATTTAATATAGGCTGGGATGGATGGGATGGCTAGGAAGGAATTGTAACCTATCTATTCCGCCGTGACCTAAAGAATAAATATCCTAAATTTGGATCAGATCGGCAAACGTTGTAGATTTGTACAAAAAATATATCAGGTGTAAGAGTGGGATAAGAAGGGGAAAAAAGGGGAGGTAGGAAATGTCGCCTATATTTCCCGCTGGGTTCTAAAGAATAAGTTTCCAAATTTTGAGTCCGATCGGTCGAACGATACAGATTTGTATTGAAAATAAAAAATATAAAATAAAATAATAGGAAAAGGGATAGAATGGGAGGGGGGAAATGTTCTAAAGCATAAGTATGCAAAATTTGAATCGAATCGGACAAACGGTGTAGATTTGAATGGAAAACAGACAGAAAACATATTGAATTTTATAGGTATAGATATCGCGATACGATTAGCTGCACTTTCTCATCGGTTCAAACGTTTTATTTAAGTAAAGACGACTGAATGTTGTCAAAAAATTTGGATTTGAAAATTGTTATATCTAAATTGAGTATATATATCTTATAATATCTTGAGTAGCTTGTTGGTCTTGTGGTTAGGACACTGGCCTCGTGATCCAAAGGTCGCGGGTTCGAACCTCACTCCGCACTAGCAAGTTAGTCCTATTTTCATAGCACAAGCGTTTAGCTTATTTTGAAAATAGTAAGAATGTTGATGTGCCACGAATTCAAGTTTTCACATCTCTATTAAAAAAAATATATATATTAGGTCCTTACATATGAAATTGACGTTTTACCGTACTGGCAAATTTGATCTCAAATATCTTCTCTTTGGTTAGGAATTCCAAATCCAAATTTTTACAGCTATTTACTCATGTATTTGTGTTTTGAAAATTATAATTCATTTGTTTTTTCCTCAATTGTTTTTTTCTTTGCGAGACTCAGTTTACAAAATGAAAAACTTGAAATATCGCGTTATTTACGAGTACGAGTTCCACCGTGGCACCAGTGCTGCAGAAACGGCTCGAAGGATTAATGATGTGTATGGCGACGGTGCCGCAAAAGAAAACACAGTGCGTTTTTGGTTCCAACGTTTTCGTTCTGGAAATTTCGACCTGCAGAACAAGCCCCGTGGACGGCCGGAGACCAAAGTTGATAATGAAGAATTGAAGGCTATTGTGGAAGCGGAATCCATCGCAAACCACATCCGAGTTAGCTGCAGGCTGCGGTGTTAGTGATAAAACTGTTTTAATCCACTTGAAGCAAATTGGTAAGGTGAAAAAGCTTGAAAGGTGGGTACCTCACGAATTGAGTGAAGCAAATCAACAAACGCGAGTTACTTGTGAGCGTTTGGTGGACTAGTGCTGGTGTCGTTCACTACAGCTTTCTTAAATCTGGCCAGACGATTACGGCAGATGTCTATTGTCAGCAACTGCAAACCATGATGGAAAATCTAGCTGCTAAACAACCGAGGCTGGTTAATCGCTCTAGGCCACTGCTGCTTCATGATAACGCTAGACCACACACTGCACAACAGACGGCTACCAAATTAGAGGAGCTTCAATTGGAATGTCTAAGACATCCACCGTACTCTCCGGACCTTGCCCCAACAGATTACCATTTTTTTCGAAATTTGGATAACTTCTTGCAAAGGAAAAAATTCAACTCCGATGGGGCAGTCCAAACCGCCTTCAAAGATTTTATTGATTCCCTTCCGAATGGTTTTTTTAGTAAAGGGATCGATGAACTACCTATGAGATGGCAAAAGTGCATAGATAGCAATGGTACATACTTTGATTAAATAAATATATTATAATAAAAAAAAATCGACTTTATGTTCCTCCCATACTAAACGTCAATTTCATATGTAAGGACCTAATATATTTATATATTTATCAATATTGAAAGGGTACGTATCTACCCTTTTTTTCAAATAATTTGTGCGAATTCGAATGCAACGTTGTATCAAAAAGAACTTTAGGAGATTTATGATTTTGGACAATCGAAAATATACATTTTTATTTATATAAATTAATAGTAGGTATATGAAAACAAATTAGGTAGAAAAAACATCCTCGTAATCGAATGCAACGTTTTTACAAAATTTCAAAGCAATTGGTGAAGAACTTTCAGAGATTATCGATTTTGTACAAACGAACGTCTATATATTTATTTATATAGATAATCCAGTTAATCAATGTCAAGACAAATTAACAATTCCTAATCATTGATTCTATATCCATCCCTCGTCAGCGATAATTTTTCGGATGACAAATAAAATATTCAAAATGATCAATCTTACCCCCCTCCCCACCACTACACTATTGAATAAGTTCAAATGAACGATTGAAAGTTAACAGTTCACATGAATGAACGATAGTCGATAGTTCACTTAATGTTAACTGAACGAAACATCCCACCACTACTACATACATAATCATCTTATCTATGCATACAACTATATAATATTCAATGTCAAAAAAAACAGATGAGTTTTCTGCAATCTTCTTATCGTCCGTGATGTTGTTAATTTATCGTTGAAATGTCATGTAGAGTTTTGGAAGTCGGCTTCCGTGATTTATTATAACCTTAGCCGTAATCAAAAGGACGCGAAAACTGAAATGATACAAAATTAGTCCTAGAAAACATGAATAATCGGTTTGAGTGCATCGTACCGTATTTGAATAATGTGTAAATTGCGGTGGATTGGTTTATGATTAAACTTTTCTTTGGTTTACATTGAATTGCACAATAATTACCAAAATGTCTTCTAGTCAAACTGAAACTCGTCATTTTGATATTGAAGATCCTAGATTCAGAATTAGACCGGTTCAACAAATGACAGCGGCATGTACAGGAGCAATGTTAACCTCACTTTTTAGTAAGTAAAAGAATAAAAAATTTTGAAAATTATATTTTTTGGCATTTTTAATAGGACTATGACTAATAATATTATTATTAGATCAGACGTGACCCGACAATAGTGACTGGAAATTTGAGTTTTTATTATAACCTTAATTTATTTTAAGAAATCAACAAAAATACAATTCAAAAATATTTTTTATAGAAGTTCATCGTACCTCGTTATACGTCTTTAGTCCGTGTCAGATCCTCGATCTTATACCTAACAGGACGTATACCAAACGAATTTTTTGTCGTAAGAAATAAATGGAAAATAATTAATCCGTTTCCATGAATAAAAACCTATTATTTTTGTCATATTATACATTGTGATGGGGTTGTATAATATAATTTAAGCACTGTTTATTGCTCGTGCTTCATTTAATGCTGTTTAATGCTCAAATGAATACTAAATACAAAAAGAATTAAATGAAACAAATGAAAAATTAACAGTAAGAGATATGCATATTATTTTCATACTTTTCAACAATCTCTTTTTCATCCTGACAATTTTATTCTTTGCTTAGCTCATCTCATTAACTTTCTTTGAACTCATGGTTAGTGAATTTAGTGGATGTATACCGAGGTACCACTCTATCTGTGTGATGTTTTCAGTGACGCCTTTGGATGTGGTTAAAATAAGAATGCAGACACAACAAAAAGCAATGCTGTCCAATAAATGTTATCTGTATTGCAATGGGCTCATGGACCACTTGTGTCCTTGTGGACCTGGTGTGGGACCCCTTCAAGGGAAAGTACATTACAAAGGTACATTAGTAAGTATAATCTTTTATATATTACAAAGATAATTTGAAATTTATTTAACAAGTCATAAAAATAAGACAATGTGTGCGGCTTTTTGATTGCGTGCACACATGTGGACTGTCCTTCATGTATTTCGCGGTATGTTGTGAAATCCCCTATTATGTAGTCATCTCTAAAATTGGGGAACACTGTGTATGCTTTCTTTAGTTGGCTGCCTTGATATGCACAGATTGTTTAAATTTGCGTCAGTTACTCATGCTTGGGTCGTTTAAAATTGTTTTTCACTTTTTAAAATTCCCTTTTAGCTTGATTATTTTTTATAAAACTGTGTTTGTGTTGAAACATTTAATTTTATTTGGAAGGAGTTATTACTAACTTATTATTTCACATATTTG
This sequence comes from Agrypnia vestita, assembly GCA_016648135.1. Taxonomy (NCBI): domain Eukaryota; kingdom Metazoa; phylum Arthropoda; class Insecta; order Trichoptera; family Phryganeidae; genus Agrypnia; species Agrypnia vestita. The sequence goes on along the minus strand of JADDOH010023770.1, from coordinate 163,327 downwards.
TGAAAGTTTGTATTTCTGAGCTGGAAAAAAGATGCAATCGAAAGTTTAAATCGAGTGAAGATTGTAGACCCTTCCATAATTTCAGAGATAACTCAAAACATTTTCGACCACGGCCATCCAAACAACTAATTAAATAAAATATATTTAATTTTTTTCGCAAGTGAGAACACCTAATATGTATGTCAATATCAGTTACATAAAAGGAATGTCACAATATTTAAATAAGCATGATAAATATGATGTTTTCAAAATCACATGAGCTTTATGATCACCTGCAAATTTCGTAATCACATCGCAATTACCAATATTTTATTTTTAATTAACTAGGTTCTACTGTATAATCATTTTTTTAATCCATCTTTTTCACATTGACATTCTCCTCCGTTACTGGTCAGTTGGAGACTGGCGTCTTGTGTTTGCAGGTGTGAAGATGCGCAAATAAATATACATACTTACATTTTGGTTAATGTACCTACATAATATTTTTAAGATCTGTCATCACATTTGGTGAATATATTTTACAAAAAAAAATTATATACAAAAAATCTTTATACAATAGAATTAGGTATGTGGTTTGATTTATAAACCGCTAGGACATTAAAACTAGTGATGCAACGAATATGAATATTTGTATTTGCCGATAGTAGATATTTACCGAATATTCATATTCTTCGAATATCATTACGAATATTAAAAACAAACTATTTATAATGAAACGCAACACAAATTACTTTTTGGCTGTGCATCTACGCACTCTGTTGTCGGGGATTCCCCTAACATTGAATGAATGGATTTGTTGAGTTCTCAAGTTGTCAGTTGTTATATGTTTCACAGCAAAACATGAGTTCTTTCATCTAGTTTCATTGGGTTATTAATAAGGTTAAGTGCTCATTTCATGCTGTCATTTCTCAATACGTATTGTTTGTTCCATTTTATTTCCGTTGTGTGTAAAAGTGTTAACTCTTATAAAATGATTTCAAATTAAATTTTATGGAAAATAACATGACCTCTCGTAAGCGTGAAAAAAGTAATATTTATTCTCGACCACTGGGAATGTACAAACGGAAAAAAAAATTGTGAACGAAATTTTGGCAGTGGTAAATTTTAATTATTAAATCTCTTAGTAAAAAAAGAACAATGGTGTATTATTCATTATCTTGTTGAATTATTTGTATAAAAATCAAGTATATAACAAACAAATACATATATAGAACTTTAAAAATTTGATAATGTGTGAATGTTCTTACGATGGAATTGGTGAATGTTGCATTGTGTAATGTGATCTCTTAAGCCAGCTCATCCAGGTTGTAAGCCCTGGTCCATTGTATAAGAAACTTCCATCACTTTTCTCATATATGAATTAGCTTCGTCTCTGTGAGACTTCTATAATTTATCCTTAATTAATTAATCATTCCTCTGGGGACAAAATCCAGTAACTGTGTTCTTAGAACATACTTTCATTATTATTGGGATTAACGACTATCCTTGTTTTCCAGGATGCCATGATGAAGATAACCCAAATGGAAGGGGTCACCAGCCTGTGGTCTGGCTTGAGCCCGACTCTGTTTCTAGCTGTGCCGTGCACCGTCATATATTTTGTACTTTACGAGCAGATGCGAGTTCGCATAAAAGATAACTACACTGCAAGGACAGGAATTCGTAAGTCAGTTTTTACAACTATAATTTTTAAAACACAAATTGAATGAACTCATGAACATTGTTCAAGTTATTAAGCGATTAATCACCTTGAAGTATCAAAAATACATACAAATTCTGAATATTTTTTTGATGAACTATTGCACATTAAAAAAAAAATTATTATCGTTGTTAATATTTTCCATTAACAAATTATTTTGGGAATTTAAAAATGACATGTGATTTTCCGCAAAGGTTCTTCTCCGTGACACGCATATCTGGTGGAGATAGTCATGTCGCTAGGGTTTGAGTAAAATGAAAAGCCAATTATTTTCCTGTACATCATGTAATGTATATGATATAGGGCGTATTGAAAAAAAAATTTTTTTTGGCACTCCGGTTAACCCGCGTAGGACAAAGCTGTGCCGATAAAGCTGTATCGACAAAGCCGTGCAAAAAAATCCCAACAAACCCGTGTCGACATTGCTGCTCGAATCAAAATTATAAAATTAAATTAAATGAAAAAAACATTTTTTTTAAAATTTCTTTTATATTGTGGGCAGCCAATTAATCTTCTTATTGTATTATAATTACTTCAAAAACGTCACTGTATCTGGTCAATTTCTATTGACAATTTCAATTTCTATAGATTTCAACTAATGTATTCTTACCATTTTCGTTTCTATTTAAGAAAATCAACCAATGTGGATACCTTTGATATCTGGCTCTGTGGCCAGAGCGGCCGCTGTGTCAATGGTTTCTCCAATCGAGCTAGTCAGGACCAAGATGCAGTCTCAAAAGAAATCCTTTAGTGGTAAGTTGTCTCCGGACTTTTCAGTCCAGTATGTAATTTTACCAATTATTACAGGCCTAAATCAAGAAGCGAGCTGATATACTGTAAAAATGTGTAGTTCTAGGTTACAAAAACATTCCATAATTTTAATCACATATATAAAATGCAGACAGCCGTAACATGTAATGGTTGTGACATTTCTATTTCGGCAGGATTGGTAAAATACTCTTTTTTAATACAGGCAGTTCTCGCTTATCAGCCACGTTCCGTTCCACGTTGCCAAACGAATTCCTCACTTTTTAAGTCATTTTTAATTTTGATAACACAATTTTAATTAATTAAGAAAAGATGTAATGTTACATAGTTTGTGCACAACGTGCGATCAATTGACACAGTGAGCATTGACTTAGTGACCGAATATGAAAAGAGGCAACGCGCACTGCGCGTCAAGATAGATGAGGCGCTTTTTGATGCAACATTCTTCGAAAGCCGCTCACTTGGTGCTAGAAATAGACACCGTAATACATATTTTAACATTATGTGTGTGTGCTCTTGCAGGGATGCAGGGTTTGGTTAGTACTTGTACGATGGACGTAGTGTTGATGGGTATTAATTCTTTAATCAGAAACTAATTGTATTATTTTATATTTATCTTATCATTTATCGGTTACTATGTTATTTAAGCTTGTTTACACTACAATATTATTATCTAATCGTGTGATAATACCCTTATAAATATTTCATTTATTATTCAATATATTTTCATTTACATTACATCATTTTAATCTTGTTTCCTTTTTCTGTTTTTTTATATTTATATAAAAATTGCATATCCTTGTTTTCATATCAGATAATTAATTCCTTCTACACATGTTCCTTTCGTATTCCGCTTGTACTTGCTCATTGCAATTCTTTCAACTTGCTTTCCATACAATTTGATTTTAAATAAAACTTCTTAAAGAAAATAAAAAGTTTATTATTATTTTGATAAAACAGACATCAGTTTCTTCACAATCTAAAAATGAAACATTTTGGACTGTAGTCTATTTAAATAAGTATCTTGCAAATACATACCACATAAATTGTCATTCCTGATTTTGCAGTGTATCCAGTTGAATTATTATTAATTGTTAAGTAAAATTTATTATTGATAATTTTTTGGTCAAAATATAAACAAACATAGCAGGTCAATTTAAAAAACTAATGACGGTTGCAAATGCAATGGAAGTGCCGTTATTTCTTTTGCATGCACAACTGTTTGCAGGCTGTCCCATTCATCGCTTAGATATGCTGCAATATTTTTTCTCTCGCACATTTTGAATTCAATGTGGCAATGGGTTTAAAGACCGATTGAAACTACTGCACCATGGCTAAAAATGTTTTAAAAACATTTCAAAAAGAATAATGCGTCATATTAAATGCTTGTGTATTAGTAGGGATCCATAATCGACTACTATAAGGCACTGCACTGACTCCTAGTACATTTTGTTGCGCTACTCTTATTTCTAATCTGAAATGGCAAACCAACTGTCAAATTGGCTGTCGCTGGAAAAATTATTGCCAGATCGAAAAACAAACCTATATTTAAACACCTAAAATTATCTTTCCAGTAAAGCCAAAACCATGATTTTTATGTGTTTTATTTTATTTTGTAGTTCTACACCTCTTGTGTATAGGTACATATATATTTTTTATGCAGAAACCCGCACAGCTGTGAAAGAATTAATTAAAGTTAGGGGACCACGGGGGCTATGGAGAGGCTTAGGACCAACACTCATGAGAGATGTACCATTCTCAGGTAACTTTACTTAATTTAGATCATCTGGTAGAATTCAGTACATTCTAAATTAGTAATCAATGGCGACTGCATTCAAAACATTTTTAAAAAATTTTGGATATTGCTGCCTTTGCTTTTATACCTGTCATATATACAACTATCAAAAATTTGATAATATTTGGATGTTCTTATGGCGAAATTGGTGAACGTTGCATTATGTAAAGTGATCACATAAGCCAACTAGTACGGGTCATAAGCCCTATGGCCACCCTACAAAGACTTCCATACACGTTTCCCATATAAATAAATTTGTCTCTGTGAGACGTCTATAATTTATCTCAATTAATAATTATCGCTCTGTGGACAAAATCCAGCAAAAAATTGCATTCTATGATATTGAATTGAATACATATGAAAATATTCTTAAGAATTTTATAATTTATGATAATTTTGCGTAAAAAATTGCGTTCTCTTAAGAATTTTATAATTTGTGAGAATTTGTATTAATTGTTGGTTTATTGTTTTTAGGTATATATTGGACAAATTTCGAAAATATAAAAAAATATTTTGGGAAACCTAATCCCAGTGACAATACTTTTGCGTTTAATTTTGCTGCTGGTGGCACTTCTGGATGCGTAAGTTCATTTCGCTTTGTTTAGCATTTCATAACACTTTCGTCTTCATTGCTTGCATTTTTGGCCTTCTTTAATCTGTAGCAGTTACACGATAATAAAATATGATATTGTCACGGCATCGTGGGTGTAGGAGGCAAATAAAAAAACACTTGAAATGAATTATTTTAATAAATTCACAAAGCCACTAGACGCAAATTTAATTGCGAGCAACTGTTCTCAAATTCACACTAAATTTCATAATTTACACTCATTTTCACTCTCGAATAACTTGAATATGCTGATGCATATTGCTTAAATCGCTCTGATTCGAACTAGAAAACTTCTCACCTGCTGGTAGGTACTTTCTTGATTTAATGTTTCCAGAATCCGGTGAACCATTTGAAAGATTTCAAGATTGCGTAATGCCTTCTGATTCTACCATCTTGCGGCAATATTACGTTACACAGGGTGTAACAGAACTAGTCCGCAATACTTTGCAGGTGGATTCCTGTCTTGATTGTGAGTCGAAAATGTTCAACCATGACGTAATATCAATAGTTATGGAGTTATGCAATATCAAAGCTTGCATTTTATTTTCGATATTTCTGACTTATTTTTTACAAAACATTGAACTATCACTACAGTAATTTATATTGATTACAAAAAATTCATTCATTTCAATACAAGTAAAATAATATGATAAAAACTCTGCAGAAATTCCAATTGGAATGGGGCAGTTTTTATTATTTTATTTGCATTAAATTTATGTTACAATGTTCAACCACACTATTTTGTTACATCTATTGTATATTCATATTATTACTTGTAAAAGCCCCTTGGGCGTAAGTAAAAAAAAAAAAAAATTTCCTTTTCGATATAAGTTACTGTAATGATAGTCCAACATTTTACAAAAAATAGGTCGGAGAAATATTGCAAAAAAAATACAAACTTTATGTCTCACATCTCCATAATTATTGATATAAGGTCACGTGTGCATGAACATTTTTGATTCATAATTAAAGCACGAAAGCAAAGCACCTGTAAAGTATTGTGGACTAGCTCTCTTATACCCTGTATATAATATATTCTAGCATAAGTAGCTATGCATTATATCGTGGGGGAATTACAGTCTTTGTGATATATTCGGAAAAGTACTGATACGATCATTAGTTGGAGAAAGCCTTTTGATTAATAAAATTTTAAAACGATTAATAGACCCACGTTCATTAAACCCGTATTTATCTGGGGTTATTACAAATCAGCTTAATTAATTTTCAGCTCACATTCTTTAAATAATATTCGTCACAACATATAAATATATTTAAGATCATTTTTGTAATTAAATATATTCAACTATGTATGTTCCATGCTGATCTTCATTTTGTTAATTATTGACATTGTTATTTCAGATTGCTGCAATTTTAACATTACCATTCGACGTTGTAAAAACGCATCAGCAAATAGAATTAGGCGAAAAAGAAATATATTCAAGTGAGTATTGATTGAAAATATTTGTATTTCATTCTTATAAAAAATATTGTAACAATGGATTAGTAATCCTTAAAGTGATAATGAAAATGAGCGTGAAAGGATTTTTAATAGCCGGAGAATAATGGATGGGCCAATAGTCTCCTAAATTATCTATTTAATAAGAAGGACGGGAAAAACAAAATCTTAACAATTCCTAGGATGCATGCATTAAAAAAGTCATATTTGATTATATCCAAGTTGTATGCATAATTCTCTCTGCAAATGTATAAAGAATTTTGATAAGCCAATATATATCGAGCATGCGAAATCTTGCATTGTTTTATAAATTAATACACGTCTATCCTTTCTCTTGCTGATTGACTTATTTATTTATTTATTTATTTAATGATTTCAGTGGATCACAAGTTTAAACCAAAAGGTCAGATAGAGATGCTGAAAAATATATACAAGAACCACGGAATCAAGGGCCTCTTCACTGGACTTATTCCCAGAATATGCAAAGTGGCTCCAGCTTGCGCCATAATGATCGCCTCGTTCGAATACGGAAAGAGTTTCTTCCAAGAATACAACATGAAAATGCACATCGAGAATAATCCCAAGTAAAGAAGTGGTTTATGTAATTATTGCATGTGTTCAAATAGAAAATATCCTATGCACGTTACCTGTGATAATAGTATAGTACATATTATAATTACAGTTGCCGGCTAATTTCTTGGACATTTTTCAACATTTTTTATAAATTTTGGCTCTCCTTGGTGGAATGGTACATGTGCAAACTCTCCCCCACTACGCCGAAAAATGTTCAACATGTTTGCCGGCATCTGTATGAAGAATAACATTCTGTTCTTGTATTCTGTGCTTGTGTTTTGGCTGAGGAATTGCTTTTTAATATTTTGCATTCGGGAGTTAGATTTCTTCATCACTCATGAGATTATAAAATTATTTGAGTTTTTAAAAATTTGTTTAAACTTCGGTTACCGAAAGATCGAAAATGGGATAATAGGCAACAAAGTGACCCCAGTCAAATTTGCATTTTAATGAAGCATAATGGTTTGAAAATGTTTTATAATATTTTTAATTACATTTCTTATACAATGCGAACAAGAATCTACTAAATTTTTTATCACTTTTAGTCATATGTAGTATTTTGACGTCATGATTCACAACCATCTGACTAACAGAAGCCGTGCAACAGAATATAGAATTCAGAAATAAGCGTATCGTATAAAATATTGACGATTATCTATGGAAAAACATAATTGTTCTACTTTTGACTGTCTTATTTATTACGCATTATTGTTTTATTTTCTTTGGGTTTTGTATTCTTTGATATTTTTAAGAGTATTACAAAGAATACCTGGTCAATATCACTAATATTTATCAAATAATTTTAAAAATAAGTTTTTTGTTGTGACCCCGTTCCAGAACGGAAATGTTAAACTGAATATGAGACTGCAAAAATTATTTGTTATTCTGAATGTCATTATTTTGATGTTCAGAATTTGACCTGTACCATTTTCCGCATTAGCCATAGCCCCAATAAAAGTTTAGAACAATAAGGGATCATCCAACATTTATGACAAACCAAGACATTAGCTTCAAAATGTATAACTATGCATTTTATCTGCAACTCCGAATAAGGGAGAGGATACATTTCTAAAAGATGTACTTACATATTTATTAAAGTAATGAAAGCGTTATTTCTGTAGTATTCAAAGAATTGCCATATTTTATTACAAAGATTGCAGACCTATAAAAATATACTTTGAAATATGTATCTAAATTTATGCAATTCAAAATGTCCCTTGAATACAGAAATAATCAGGTTTTACTTTACACGGTACATAATGCTAATTTATTTACATTTTGTTGGTGGTATATTTTAAATTGATTCCTTTTATTTACATAATAGCATGTACATATTTATCTGTATAAATGTTTTCAATGCTTGCAATTCCAAAACGCAAATGCGCTTTAATTTAAAACACACAAATGCATTTTGCCCTCATTCATTTGTGACACTTTCGATCTCGTTTACTCACCATCACGCCATTCAATTTCAAGCTTATTGAATATGTATTTACAAGCTTTACGGTTGAGTTTATGAGTATGCTTTTTCGATCCCTAAATTATCGATGCACTAGTAGGAATTGGGAAAGAAATCTTACGTTATGTGCTGATATGATCGATTTCCTACCACTATTAGAAATAACTCCTTTTCTATGTTGGCCGGAGTAGTACATATTTATTATTTAGTTTATCTCCTAATTGAATTATTTATTAATTATATCCTGATTGTATTAATCATGCTTTTGTGTGTTTTTTATAATAACTTGTGTCCGCTCGTTTATATTGTCTTGTGTATGATTAATTTATTTCAATTAATTTTCTATGCATGTTTCAAATATAGTAAAACCTCGTTGATTCAAAATTCAAGGTACAAAAAAAAAGCCATGTGATTGTAAAATTCGCCACCAATCGTAAAACTCACAGAAAAACTTATCTGTTTTTGTGCATTTCAGGAAACCTTTTTGATAATGCAATATTTATTATGCTAATACAAAGATCGCGACATTTCTATTACTGAAGTGCTCAATTTATTTAGATATATTTGCTGTTTCTTTAATTATTTTATTTTTTCCATTCTAACTGAAGAAAGGATGCAATAGAATTTCCCAATTCTAGAGATTGCGACATAACTTGGCAAGGTAAAGTGTAATCCACAACATACTGTAAAATAAATAAAGGACATACAGGTGCGCGTGCTCAATCAAAAAACAGTGCACATGATTAGTTTTATACTTGTTTTGTGACTTAAATTGTATCGATTTATGGCGAAAGGGTTTAAAATTTATTTCGAATAATGAATTATTGGGGTATTACTGTGCTTATTTTTAAGGTTTTGAAATCTTCTTTAATAAATCATAAAATATCCAACCTATTATAAAACTAATTACTAATTAATTTACTTACAGAGTTCCACGATACAACTTAGCCTATGGAAATTAAGCTGCGACAAGTGAACTGTAAAAATTTTAACTTCCATTTTATACAAAAGTAATGTAATGTTTAGATTTAACCGTTATATTATTTTTATAAATATTAGATATACACTATTTGCCTGTTTTTAATGCAGGTATTAATAGGAAGTTCATAAAGGTATGAATTTATCGTAATTTTTTTATCACGCCAATATACAAAACTATTCTAAGGGCCGTTGGGTGATCGGTAGTAATACGTAGTAAATATTATGAAAAAATAGAAAGTTTAACCCTTTCCACCAATCAACCAATTAATTTTTACTAAAATATGTGCTGTTTTCTTACCTTTTACTGTTACTACTAATCAAACAACTGGCCCATCAACAACCATCTATGAATTCTATTAAATCCATATTTTTTCATCAATTCGTAATGTTTTTTTAAGAAAATTAGTAAAGCATTTATTAAGTTGAATTACCTTATAACTCGAGTATTTGCTGAAATTAAAAAAAAAATCATGAGTTAAGTAAAACTTTTTAAAAAAAGAAATTTATGCTTTATTATGCACAATGATTCCATTACATAAGATGTATACATATTAAATATTTAAAACGTGGTATGTTTCCACAATGATCCCGTTATTATATTCGATGACAGTTTAATTTTTAATCAGTCATGAGTTTTTTTGCTGATATATTTGAATTTCCAAAAATATTCAACTTGAAACCAGCTTTGTACGACATTCATTTGATTTTCATCTCACTATATTAAATAAAAAAAAATATTATTGTGTAAAACGCACCGTGCAAAAGAATTTTAGACTCAGCTGTAATATTTATCGTTTCAAAATAACAACTATTTTCTCAACTAGTACTCGAGTATACAAGGGAAACTCAGAAGTGTAATTATCCCAAAATCTTAAAAAAAATTAAAACAAAATCGCATGATTTCATATTATTATGAAAGTATTTTTAAATTCGGTTACTTAATATGTATTGTACATAACTCGTAAATATTCTACATTTCAAACCTGAAAAATAAATATAGGTGCCTCTTTTCTACAAATTGTAAATACATAATATAGATTACACAGCTTATGCGCTTTGTATGTATTGTTATTTTTAATTTAAAATTAAATTACTTATATTTTTATGTAATTAAAAAAACTAATTAAAGCAGGTCACTGAAGAACCTAATCAGTGAAATAATAAAACTGTGATGTAGCTGTTAAGTAATTTAGCTTAAAATAATTGTTTCAAAAAGTTGTAGCTCAGATTGTGCATATCAATAAACTATTTTTATTTCAATATTGTGTAATGATTTCATGATCCTTAAACTCCTTATTCATAAATAGGGGGTGGGCCAACTTGAGCTGACCCTTTTTTACAAATTTATAATTATATATTTTTTTTGTAGATAATAAAGAATTTATGAAATTGTATAATGGCTACAGATGTAAGAGTGTGTTAAAATGATTGAATTTTATTATGTTTCGCGAGGATCTATTATTACAACGCAATGAAAATATTGCCAGCATATTAATGCTGCAACAGCATACATGATAAGAAACTTAATCACCCGTTTTGAGGATGGGGTAAGGTATTAGATCTGCCAAGACCAATTGTTCATCGACCTGTTCGCAGTAAATAAGCTGTGGAGGCTGTACGACAGTGTCAATGATGATTCATCTGTGTCTACTCGTCGAAGTGCTACTCAATTGAGTATCTCGAGAACATTGGTAAGTGGATAACTTGATCTAAAGTTGTTTCCAAATATGATTCAATTTTTACCATGGAATCTAGTACGATATTCCAATAGATTTGTGCAGTTAGCCAGAAATAATCCAGACTTTTTAAACAAGCTAATCATAAGCGATGAAGCACATTTCCATTTAAATGAATATGTAAATAAAGAGAACTGCCAAAATTGGGGAGAATTCGAGAGCATTGTATCAGCATTAGTTACACCCTCTGAAATGCACTGTTTGGTGTGGAATTATGGCTGACAGTCATTGGTTAGTTTACGCCCACAAACCATCACTGGCACAATGTACCAGACGATGGTAGAGAAATGTTTACGTATGGCAGTTCAGAATAACCCTAACATATGGTTCCAGCAGGATGGAGCTACAGCACAGACCTCAGGGGCAGCAATCTTCGAGAACTTTTCCGAGAGCGGCTAATTTTAAAAAATGCAGAGTTTGTTTGGCCTCCCTGTTCCCCAAATATGAAGGCGCCTGATTTATTTTTGTGGGGCTACGTAAAACACCGAGTTTACATGAACAAATCAGCAACAATCCAGGAACTTAAATAAATTATTCATGACTAAATAACAAATTTGGAGACACAAAAGCGTTGCGTAATGTAATTCAAAATGCTTTAGAAAGAGCAATTATTTGTCAAAAGAAAATAGAGGTCATTCAAATGGTGTTATTTTCCACATATATGTAGATTAAAAAAATTTAAGTTAGTTTCGTGTAAATATATTTTTTAAAACAAATATTAGAATTATTACAAAACTTATTTAATCAGTAATTTTATATCAGTCAGTCCAAGTTGGGCCACTCATCTTGTGTGATGGGTATCAATACCCATTCGCCAGACTAGGATCTATGTCCGGGACATTATATCAATACCAAACTTTTTTACTTGAAACTTTTTGCTAACTAAAAATATAATACAACTCGATCACTTCCTTTAGACATCATATTTCATCGTGTAAGGCAGATGTCAAATTACTATAATACAGCAATAAAATCAATCACACTTTTTATACAATAAAGGATACACGAATAAAGTTATCCGTATACTATCGCTTGGAATGGTATTGGGTCGGATGGTAAAAAGATTTATGTTTAAGGGAATTTGAAAAACTTCATTTGCTTTCCATGAAACCCATAAAAATGCGATGTTTTATAGGTTCACTGTAATGCATTTTGGACCGTGTATGTATAATTATTGTTTTTCATGGTATGGATATCTAGCAAGGACACCCATTAATATCTAAGGAAATTTTATTTTAAAAATATTCACCAGTTTATGAGATATAGCAAATTTACAAAAATATTTTTTTTCGTGAAACCCTGGTTTTTTACGCATTATACATTAGATTAGCTCACGAAATTACCTAACGGAGATGTGTTAATTAATACACATTAAAAGTATTTAGTGGTGATCAGCAACTAAAAATTAAAATGTGCCATCTAGTTTTCTTCTGATTTACCTCCCGTTTAACATCAGATTTTTTCGTGATCATTTTGAAGAGCTCTGCTATTGTATGAGATGAATGTAACTGTCATGACATTTATCAAAGTTTCATGTGAAAGCAACATATAATGAGGGTAGGCGTTGATTGGCCACCGTCATCGACTAAAGCTGAGGAACGGCAAAACATCGGGAATCTCAAACTTCACCGGATGAACAGGATGTGTTTCAATTTTAATAAAAGACATTAATTATTGTCATTTGGTACTCTTTAATGTAAAATACATTGTAGTTTAGTATTTGATAAACTAAAACCGTAAAATGAGGGTACAAAATATTTTTTTATAAAATACTTATTAATATTTCATTGTAATCTGACAATGTAGATGAATATTTCATTGTAATCTGACAATGTAGATGAATATTTCATTGTAATCTGACAATGTAGATGATGTAATATATTAGATGGGCGTAAAAGCAAAGGCAGCAATATTCAAAGAATTAAAAAAAATTAACGCAGCCATCAAGGATTACTAATTAAGAATGTACTGTAATGAGATTTTATAGGAAATATCCCTTCAAAAAACATGTTTTCAAATCACTATTAAAATCTAAGGCGGCAGTATCCATTTCAACTAATCAGCCCCCAAGAATGTGTCATGTGACAAAATGGCCACTTCACACTAAAGTGAGAATTGATATCAATTTTATACTGAAACAGACAGCAATACCCAATTAGATAAATAGCAAAAGCAGCAATGGCCATTATTTGTAGCAAACACAGCAATATCCATATTATAAAGTTAAATATTTATTAACACACATATATAAAAGGAAAACTGAGGTAGCAATTGTTTTTAAAAACTTATTTCCAATAAGATGTAGGTTTCATAGACAGAGACAGGTTTTTTGTATTCATTGAAACACCTCTGTGGAATATTGCTGCATTTGATTGTATGCCCCTCGTATGATTTAAAGAAGTAAGTTAGACGGAAGAATAAAACGATTTCTGATTTTTCGATACATTTTTTTCAATTTTAGAAACATAAATTGACAAATTATATTCAAATATAAAGATCATTTGGTAACATCAATCAGAACATTTGGTAAAATCAATCAGAAGAGGCATGTCAACTCCAGATCAACCAATCTTATAGAATGCAGAGTTCGTATGAATTTAGGACATCTGTTTGGTTGTTGTTTAGAATATGACCGCGCTAAGCGGTTCTGCTTTTATACTCGCCAAGTCCAACCTACTGTCGATTGATTCGTCAATCTGACCAACGATGGCCACATTATCCCCTCGGATTATGTGCAGACCCAGAACAACTTGCGCGACGCCAGAGGTGGATGAAAACACTCGTTCGTGCGACTCGTCCAAAATTATGTTGATCGTTTGATCGAAACCTTTCAGCGTTCCGATAAAGTTCCTGCCATCTGACGTTATTATAGACACTGTGTGGTTGACAAACGACTCCAAGCCTGACGCCATGTTTTAATATAATAAATTAGGATTTTGTAATGAAATGTTTACATTAATTGTAAAACTTAACCTCGAAAATAAACGAAACGAATTTGATTTTGACAAGCCTGAAAGCGGTGTAAATATTTGTCTTTGGTTTTGATTCAAAGAATGAAGAACAAAATCACCATGAGAGTAGGTACTATCAAACTCTAAGGGCCAGTTGTATGAACTTGGTTTATAGTAGTAATCTTTCGTTTAAACCATCAATTATTGCGTTTTCCTTCCCACATAGACCGTTTTTATAATAATTTATGATTTACGAAGGATTACTTTATAAACAACTATATGTATAAACCAAGTTGATACAACCGGCCCTAAATGTTAGGATTTGTTCTGCGTACTGCCAGGGTTTTCGAGAATACCCGCGTACTGAGAACTCTTTACAACTCCTTGGTGCGGAGTAGACTCGAGAGTGGCTCGATGATCTGGGGGCCACATGAGAGCAAGTACTCTCTTATGGTGGAGAAAGTCCAAAAGAAGTTTCTGAGATATCTCTACATGAGAGAGTACGGGCATTATCCTTGGCTTTACCCAACCGAGTTTCTCCAGGGTATGCTTGGCTACAATAGTTTAGAGACTAGAAGGAATGTGTATTTGATTACACACTTTTATCGATTGTTGCGCGGTATGATCGACAATACTGAAATTATGCAGAGCATTGGTTTGTATGTTCCTGATAATTACCTTAGACATCGTCAGCATAGATTGTTTCACATTCCAATATACAGGACCAACCTGCCGATGGTTATGCCTGTTGGAAAAGCTACAGCTATGCTGAACAAGATCGCTTTGGATATTGATATATTCCATGTGTCTGAGGGGGTTTTCCGAAGCAGGATTCTCCTACACCTTTGACCAGATTGTACAGGTCACTTTTAATTGTTTAATAATTGTTTAATAATAAATTAGTATTTTAATACACAATATGTATATGTGTGTGTATGTATGTATGTATATGTATATGTGTATGTATGTATACATATGTGTTTATGTATATGTGTATATGGATGTGTATGTATATGTGTATATGTATATTTTTAGATGTAAGTTAATAATATGTATGCATTGAACAGAATGTTTGTAATGTACATATTATGTAATAAATAAAAATTGAAATTGAAAAAAAATTGAAATTGAAATTGAAGTGCCGATTATTTGATCATCGTGATACGACAACGATACATTTTATGCTGACTCCACCTATTGACCTAGCGCTTACAGTATTCGTCCAATGTGTAGATCGACAAAATAACATTGGAAGTAGCACTGGCCCAAATGTTGGAACTAATCGGTCTCTTGTCGGTTTTTCGACGAAACATCAAAGGGGTTGGGGCCGACGTCGATACACCGACCCACGTTCACCGGGATACTTAACTATTAACTTAGGTTTTATATAAAGTTAAGGCGGTACATTCACTTAAATGCACATTTCGACGTTTTTTCGAAAATGTGGATTTTTATTATTTATTTATATCGGAATTTATATGCTAAACTACATTTTTGGACGATAACTTAGGTAGAACCTTAGTTACGGAATATTTATATGTACGTAGAATATGTTTTATTACTATTACTAATGAAAAATCACTTTAAAACGTATTTTAATGTAAAATTTGACGAAAATATGAAGAGATATTTTATTATGCTGTCAAAAGAAATTTATTTTTTTCAGGATAATAAGTTTTTTTGGCTACATGTATATGAATTTGTCGGTTACGTCGTTATTTCCAACATGATAAATATGTTTTTTCCTCATTATAATAATAAAATGACAACCTAGTACATTTATATAAGAGCCGCCGTGGCAACGCATACGCAGCTTCTGATTTTTTATTATTCGTTGTAGGCATTGTTTACTCGGCGGTTATTTTTTTATAAGCCGATAGCGTAACTTTTTTTTCAATGTAAACTCCAATGTTTATTATGATACTAGCTGTAACCAGTCAAAACTGACGGTACTTTTACATATCGGTTC
The DNA here is from genome assembly GCA_016648135.1 of Agrypnia vestita. Classification (NCBI taxonomy): domain Eukaryota; kingdom Metazoa; phylum Arthropoda; class Insecta; order Trichoptera; family Phryganeidae; genus Agrypnia; species Agrypnia vestita. Next base: position 147,333 of record JADDOH010023770.1, on the reverse strand, counting down.
CTAAGGAATAAGTATTTATTTATTTTATTTAAAAAATACTATAAAATGTTACGGACGTTACATGAAGTTACGGGGACAGACAGACGGACGGACAGACAGACAACGAAATTATTATAATTGGGATACTAGCTGTAACCCGTCGTTCGGCGTTCGTGCGTAGGTAGTGCGGTAGCGCGCATTGCATCTATATTCTATATGCAGTGAGTTAATTTTATTTTGCTAAAATTAATAATAACAATAAACATACTTTAATAAGATATTTTCTGTTTGAATAAATTTCTCTCAATCAAAAGTCTATTTCTATTACCCAGATTTTTATTATTTACCTTATATTTATATTCTTTCTTTCTAGACTTTCTAAATCATCTTCCTATCCACCAGGACCAGTTCTTCATGCCTAATAGTTTTGTAGGCAGATGATTCATGCTGACAAAGCACGATTTCGGTGTTGTGTATACATGACCCAATTCAGTGTTACAAATGTGTCTTGTTGACAAAAATAATTTAGGTATTTGGATCTGTGTTGTCATTACGATACTGCTGAATCAGGTTAAACGAGTAGGTTGATAGATAAAGGGACATGATAGTGCAAACAAAAGTAATGCAGCACAATTGGAAGAGATGAGGTATATAACGACGGTCTCTACGTTATACTATAGGTACACATACGTACAAAAAATAATTTTACAGGAGAGCCCTCTGAAGCTTAGCTTTACATGCAAAATGAGTGTATTTGTCCGCTTTTAGTTTAGCTTTCAGTTTTTTTAGAACATTTTTTTAAAATTTCGTATTGGGGAGAAGAGTATTTTCCATGTATTGGTATGAAAACGTCAAAAATTATTTTTTGGTAGATGTCGAGTTTACATAGTTCACGAGCTGTAACACAACAGGTTATGTCACATCGTTACGCTCTTGTTTCATGAGGACCTCCCGCCGCGCGGCTTTAGAACAGTGACGTAACTAAAGAAAATTATCCCCAATACTTGGAATAAAATTGGAAGGTTTTCTGGCTATTTGAAACCTAGTTCAAAATACAGAGAGTTATGCATTATAAGAATGAGTCGAAAAAGTTGATACGATAAAAATTATAGACATAATTAAAATTGAATGATGAAGACCCCCCGAAGCTTTTGCTACTAGCTATGTATAAGCGCTCGAAGTCTGATCTATTTTCGTGACTGTGGTAAAATTTTTGAGCAATCACCTTTTACCTCGAACCGATTCTAAAGACGTTTTCACGTATTCGAGAATTACTTTTTTCAAATTTCTTGTGATCATAGAGTCAGTGCCTGAATAAGAACGTTTTATAGAATGTCCGTAATTCATACCTACTTTTGAATGAAAAGGTTCTGGGACGGAAATATTTTACATAAGACTTTACGACGATGTGATATGAATGCTTATTTAAGATTTACGTAACGGAAAATATTCTACTTTTTAAATGTTCTTTGCATGTAATTCAACGGGATATTTCTCGGAAAGTGACAGTTCCTACGGGGGGGACTGTCAAGTTGTCAACTGCAAGATATTTTCGCAATATTTTAAAAGGTTTTGTTTTATGTCTTTCCTTCTTAAAAGGATTTTCCCAATGATTCAGGGTTGCTAGGGTTGTCCCAAATTAAATAAGTCATAAATCACGTTCCCTGCATAAATTTCCAAAAATAATTATTTTACCTAGCCTAAGTTAAGAAACAAAATATGTACAATATATATAATGAAAAACAAAATACATAATGAAGGACAAAATACACAATGAAACAGAAAAATGCAATGAAATGCAGAACTATTTGAAGCGCGAAACAAACAAGCCGCATGAACTGACAACTAAAGAAATATCAGCAGATTAAAGATCGCTATTCTACGTCGGCAAAGAGATGGAAGTCATTAAGAGCTTCACAAATACCGAGATTAAAAACCATCGGGAGGATTTCGTCAGATGGCGGCAATAATAATAATAATAAAGATTAAAAAATATTTAGCTATATTATGAAATTTTAGAGTGCAACAAAATGCGCGCGCATCATGCAACGGAATATTTTCACATCAAAAAGACACGAATCACTAATCAAAAGGTAAGACGATGGTTTCCCTAGTAATATTTAAACAATAGGGATTCCTATATTCCAATTCAAGTCGTTTGAAAATGTTTTTTATGAAAATTGCATTTGCCCCGGGCGCTGTTATTAAATACGCTGTTATGAAAATGAAAAAACAGCGTCGGAAGACTTCCCAAAAGGTGGTCTGATGACATAGTCCAGCAAGCAGGAAGAACCTGGATGCGAAAACAGCATAGATCAATATGTTTATCTATAATTCTTGCTAAATAACGTCATGGCCAATCACATCGCGTTTTAATGGAATCGTATTTTTTAATATTTTTATTATAAAAATTATGAATGAGAACATTATCCCACATCATCCATTCTGAGTTACAAAATATAATTTATTTTTCTGAATCTATTTAATATATTTTCAAAGATATCTGTAAAATGTGAAATTACTAGGGATGGGCGTTGAATGGACGGACTAGTTGAAATCAACCGTTGACGATGCATCGACGCGTCGACCGTTTACGTTCATCGCATGGACTAGTTGAATTCGTAGACGGTGGACAGCGGACGCCGTGGTCGGTGGACGATTCGAGATAACGCAATGCAAAGCAACGAGCGAGAGCAAGACAAAACGTCTCCGTTCATTTCTCTCTCATCTCTCGCTGTCGACTTGTAGATGCCATAGACGTCATAGACGGCTGGACGGGTAATTTCATTTCAACTCTAAAGTACACTGCCATAGAGTGCAGATCTGTGTACACGAACTATGACTAGAGATTTGAAATTTGAATACATGCGTAGGGCGAGATAGGCTTAATAAGCTATTATCTATTATTTTTTTACTTGATTTTTTGTGATGTCACGTGCGACGATTCGGCGAATTCCCAATTTTACGCTGTATAAAATAAAACAATTCTGTTTAATTATTTTATTTTTTATTGAACTATTATTAATTAACAGGCCGGCTAGATATTTTTCTAAAATCAATATTTTATTCGATCGATCTCGACTTCTTATATCTACCTGAAAAGGGATGCTAAAATTTAATTATTGTGTTATTTCCTTACTTTTCAACTTCAGCATATAAATGATATAACTTGTAGGGAATAAAATTTTCTATACCTAACTATGGTAGTTATTCAGGAGTCCAACATTAATTATTATATATGTAATATAATCTTGAATTTAGGTTTAATTAATTTTTATTAAAAATTCCCTATTTTCAACTTTATAGATAAAAAATAAATCTATTATAATTTTGTTTACACTACTTTTTATTGGTTTTTTACATGTTTCGGGAACAATGTTCCTTTTCTCAGATTGAGCCTTAAACTAAAGTTGAAAAATAATACAGATATGTTTATTTATTAATAATGTCACCACAAAGTGAAAGCCTGACTTTGAAAGATGTATTCTTCAATAAATTTCTATATAACATCTCAAATGTAAAGTATTTTTAAATTATGTATTTATTTATAAATTTATAGATAATAAATAAATGTAAAGTATTTTTTACCGCACCTCATAACTGGTGCCTTTATTACGCAAAATCATTGTTTCCTTCCATTTTATTTACTCACATTTTAATGCTTATACCCAATACTTTCACTGCTTATATATGTAGTTTATATTTATATTTTACTGCTAACACCTGATATTGCTGTGTATACCTACTTCTTTCTTTGTTATATATAGAAAGAAGTATATAAAACAATATGTAAAAGCCTATAATGTGCGTAAACAAATAAATAATAAAATATTTCTTTTTACAAATAAGCACAAGTAGCGGTTTTACTTTCCCCGAAACTATATTCCTTCGAACTTCTTTAAATTTTAAAAATTAACGTCATAAAAATAGCGGTTGAGCCGTCGAGAAGCGTCGCGTTGAACCGTAGACAGTTGACCATCGTCCCGATGTTTAGATAGAACGTCCGCGACGTCCGCGTAACGAAGTTGACGCGTCAACTAGTTGACGAATTCAACTAGTTGATCGTCTCGTCGATGGATGGACGTGGACGGTCTCGTTTCGTCGACGGTAAATACGTCGACGACCCATCCCTAGAAATTACTCTACCGTGACACCAGTGGCCGCGCAGCGATTACTATCTCAGATTGCTTCTCACGCGCGTACATAAGTATTTTTTCCAAAACTGTATACATAATTCCAGTATTTGAGAAATTGATATCGAAAAGACACAGGTATTGCAAGCTCTAGTGACACCCCTATTTTAATTATTCTCTAAATGAGAATTCTTGGAAACTATATAAACGCGGTTTTATAAAAACTCGTTCACTTGTACGGTAGAAAGTGTCCGAGTCCCTTATTGGGTCTACTTGACGCGCATATAACTTTTGTTTTTTTTTTTAAATAAAAAAATTGCATTTCATCAATAAACATGACCAAATGTACCACAAAAATGTCAGCCTTTTTCGTAGTCTTTATTTTATTTGGCTTCACTCAACTAGTCATGCCGACGTCCAAAGATGGGTTTAATCTATATAAAGGTGTGTATATATTTTTCGGCATGCATTTATTCCATTTTTATTTTGTTAGTGTACGCATGTTACCGTGATTACCGCAATACCGTACGTAATGTGTTACCATAATAATTAATATGAAGTGTATTTTGAATCCAATTTCATCTTAAAACAACAATAATATGATTTTTTAGATTTACTTCGAGGCAAGGGTGAAGAAGAGGACGATGTTGCTGAACTGATTGACGATGGAAGAGCTTCAAAGGTCTCATGTATGTAAAATACGCCAACTATTAGTCACTTCTCACATAACGACCACTCACAATTACGACACTACATCCTCTATACGAGAAACGTGAAATATCTACACCCCATCATCAACAGCAGGGTATGCAGCCCTTAAGGTTATAAAACTAAATGTTATAACATGAACAGCCATCGAACAACGTTGATGACTGCTATGATGATGAGGAAGTACTTTCCTAATTTTTCTCTTCCTTATTTTATTATACCTACCTGTATTCGTCAATAGGTTTGTGTTGGTCGATTGCACTCCGTTCACAAATAATAAAACTAAACATCTTTCATTAAAATAAATTAATGAGAGGCTCGTTTAACGACCAATTCGCTCGATCAGTGGAACGGAACCTGGTCGTTAAGTGAGTGAGGACTAACTGTATTTATATAGTCTCATTTTTGTACACAGTGGATCATTAATATTCATGTTTACATTATTTTCTATCGTATCGTCTATTTTATCGTATAAATTGTTGTTTGATATTGGCCCGAAAAGTCGATATTCGTATCTACCCTTTGCCAGGAATCAGTTATTTGTGTGTCATAATGTGGTGACTCCCCTTTCAAACAATAGCATAACCTATATTAATTAAGAATTCTAAACTTGTTTTTTTAGCCAAAGGGTAAATTACTGATTACTTCTTATTTACGTAATAATGTAGACCTACAGCATATTATAGCACCGTGACGAGTAAAACTCTGTCACCATAATGATAAAGCATAATAATAATTAGTGGTTATAGCATAATCAAAATGTATCTGCAATGATTTTCGAGAACAATTTTCGAGGGAATTTTTTTATTTATTAAAGATTCGTGGTAAAATTCCTGGCTGGATAGAATTAAGCCATTTTTAATTAATTTCAATGAGAAAATATCTTGTGACATTCTTTCTTTTTGATATTCATCCTTCCTTCGGGAACGGATTAATGACGAATATTGGGGGTCCACTGTATCTACACTATACAATATGTATTGTTAGTAATTTATAATAACCTAATCTTTGCACGCCCTAAGCCTTTAACGGACCTAAAAGGTCAGATCACACAGATTTGTATTAATGCAATTAACATAGATAAAATAGATAACTGTAAAAAAGTAATTGAACTTAACGTTCATAACTACACAGGGCATTGAAGTTCCATTATGAAAAATGTACGATAATAGATATCATTTATATGTCACATTTTTATCATGTTCTGTTTTAATTTCTTCTAGACTTCTATCGCACACCAGCTCAACTTGGACTGAATTTGCGAGGGGGCCAGGTTCCTGCAGATTTCGGAAAACGGACTAATAATCACTTCAAAAGTAAATCAATTTTTTATTAATTAATAGTTTATTAAGGGGTAAAATCATGTGCATAAAGATTTTTGCCAGATTCAAGTTCTTAAATAATAATAATAAATAAGTTGGAAGGGTAAATGAAAGCCCAAATAATTTGTGCAAAAAAACAATATTTTCAACGTGTTTAAAATGATATTGTTCAAAATATGTATCCAAGTGTCAAACCTTGTTTTGTTTACCTTTAATTTATTTAATTTTTTACCTGTACTGTGCCATATTGTGCTATTGCATCCTGTGCTATTTTTAATAAATATTTAGTAATAGGTATGTACCAGGGGCGTGCAGTGAGAACAAGAAGTATGACTTTTCTTAAGCATATTTTTTGAACAGAAACCGAAATAACAGATATATCTTGTAATATTTCTATCACAATAATTAACATAGGCTCTATTCAGAATTTAATATTTCATAATATTCTTCCAGATAAATATTTGATTTCGATTTTTTTTTCCAAATACCTATATGTTTAAATTAAAGTCATGCTTCTCGTTCTCATTGCATACCCCTGGTATGTAGGTACATATATTTTCTAAACAACTAAACAACCCTAATAATTCATTTCTAAATTGAACATTTTGGATAATTCGAATTTTTCTGGTGGTACCTTGAGGTTCGAGATAAATACATTAAATTTTACTAAAAACGTGACCTCAAGTAGCTTGTTGGTGAGTACACCTGAGTACACCTACTACTGACTAGGAGTCATGACGTTCGCCTAGTGATCTGTTAGTCGTGGTTCGAGCCCTATTCCCGGACACCAGCATTTAGACCTATTTTCAAAGCGCAAGCGTTTAGCTTAGTTTGAAAATTAGTGATGTTGTTTTAGCCGGTGACGCACTAACCATTATTTGAGATTTGTATCTGATTGCGTCGATAATTGACAACTGATTTTTTGCAGTTCTACGGCAACCATCGCTTATTATCATTCATCGATACAATCAGATACAAATCCGGTTAAAATAACGGTTCAACCATCACTATTGAAAGAGTAAAAGTAGTGATGGGATGTACCTATTACAATTAAAATATATTCTTTTGTTCATTACCTTGCAATTTTGTATTTTTTTTAGATTATATGCTGGGGAAAGAGAGCCAAGCAGACGAAGATGTTCACAAGAGGGGATCCGGAGTATTGTTGAGATGGGCGCTGGCAAATCGTCAAAACTACGATCACGAGTAGATATATTATTAATTTACATTATGGTGTTTTTTTTATTTATTTATTTTTCAATATTTTTTATTACATTTTTTTATATATATTTTATATATATATACATATATATATTTTTTTGTGTTTATAGGTGTTACATTTTTAACAATATTTTTATATCTATATTCTAAAAGCATACTTCGAGATAAATTAGAGAAGTCTTGTTGAGACGAAGTTACATGGGAAACGTGGATGCAAATATTTTACACAATTATTTATTTTAAAAATATTAAGGTATCATTACTAGCTGCGAAATCTATGTATACTGTGTCGTGGGAAGGATTATATATGTCTTTAGCATCGCCCCTTCAAATATTTGAAAGGTTTCAGATTTAGAATATAATATACTCGTATACACAACTTTAAATTTTTTATGTGTGAATCTTCTTACGGTAGAATTGGTGAACGTTGCACTGTGTAAAGTGATCACTTAAGCCAACTCATACAGGTCATACGCCCTGGGCCATCCTATAAAAGACTTGCATACACGTCTCTCTTATAACAGCGTCGCCTCTGAGAGGCTTCTATAATTAAGTTTAATTTTTAATTTGAGTTTTTTGTTCTTTAATTACATAACAGTTTCAACAACTTATCTCTGTTCATTCCTATCCCATATATAGGGCGTAAAAGAGCTAGTCCACAATACTTAACAGGTAGCTTCCTGCCTAAATTGTGGGATGATAATGAAATGAGAGTAAAGAAATGAAAATAAAGTTAAGTTAAGATGAAAATGGAAATGTTCAAGCAACAATATCTTAATGTCAATATTTATGGAGATAAGCTTCCTCCAAGTTTGCATTTTTTCATTGTTTCTGACCTATTTTGTGTAAAACCTTGGACTATCATAAAAGTAACTTAAATCGAATATTCAAAATTCTTTCGCTTTAGTACAAGTCAAATAAAATTAAGATATATTATGGATGTATGCGGTATAGATGCGGTAGTCTATCATGGGTAGAATTATTGAACGTTACATTGTGTAAACTGATCACTTAAGTCGATAGATCGTAAGCCCTATGAACACACAAAAAAGACTTCCATACCTATTTTCCCATATAAAAAATAGCTTCGCCTCTATGAGACATCTATAATACCTATATCTTGATTAGTGATGTCCCCCTGAGGATTTAAATCCAATATTCTTGAAAAATTACTCTCAAATATTCATAAAAGAAAATTATTTAATCCTTGCAAAAAATTCTTCTTCAAATTTCTGCAAGGTTTTTTCCAAAATACTTATATTATGTTCTCTCATTATTCAATGAATTGAATGTACGCATATTATGTTTTGTTCGAAAAATTAGTTGAACTAATTAATGATTTTAATTTCAAATGTTTCAGAGGCCGATTACCATTTTCTGGAGTAAGCAGATCCACCGCATATGGAGAACCATAATTTTCCAACATTATTCTGAGTCAACCGATCGTGGAAATTCAATGAAAAAATATAAATCGTACTATTGTATAAGGAATGCTTCTTAACGAACCGGCTTGTTTTTTTGACCCGGCAATTAAAATTATAGAATATATACTGTGTGAAATCTTTATTGGCCTCTGTATATAATTTACCGTAAATAAAGTTTCTTAAATAGAAAATTGGGTAATTATGTCTTTTTTAACTCAATCCTATGCACTGTGAAGGTACAAATACAAAAAAAAATGAAATTGATCATATTACTATTGGATTAACAACATTTAGGCCAGCGCCACAATATGCGGATCTTCCGCCGCGTCTCTTCGGTCGCGGAACGTCGCTACATTTCTTTCCATACAATATGCGCTTGTCAAACACACTGCGCAGACGATCAGTCGACCAATTTGCTTTGCCGATTTTACGCGACGGAAAAGCAAATGGGTCGACCGATCGTCCACACAGTGTTTGATAAGCGCACATCTTATGGAAAGAAATGTAGCAGCATACCGCAACGGAAGATCCGCGCAGTGTGGCGCCGATCTAAGAATTAACGAGTCATTCCTTTCCACTAGTGATGTGAAGTAACATTCAGTTGACTGAAGTATCGTTCATCGCGTCGTTCAGGTGGATTAAGTGAACTGTTCATTTGCACACCAATAAACATCGCTGTTGGGCGAGGGGGAGAATTGAAATGTTCATTTTCAATCTGCAATGTAAATTAACTGAATTACTATTTTTTTCTTCAACACAAGATACCTAATTACAAAAGTGAAACATTACAAAATACCCAGGCTTGGAAGCCAGTATCATGCTCACTGGGCTATGAGGGCCGCCAATATTAAAACAATTAAATTAGTTTCCTTAAATTTCATACCGGCTGTAGGAATTTCAAACTAATTTTCGCATACTGAATTGATGAACGGTTGTTGGTGAAAATAAAATAAACAGTTCATTCCTTCAGAACGGTGAACAGTTCAAAAAAAGCAGGTAACTATGTCATTTACGAAATTGCTGTTTATTACCGCCATCAGATAAAATCCTCCTGACGCTTTTTAATCTTGGTATACGCGAAGCTCAATAGGTATCGCCACTGCACTGAACGACAGCGTCGAAGAACAAGGATCTGTAATCTGTAGATATCTCTTTAGTTGTCAGTTCTTGCAGCTGGTTCGTTTCACGCTTCCTCAAGTTAAAATAGTTCTGCATTTCATCGTACTTTGGTGGTTATGCTGTGAGAAGTGATGCGCTATTTATTTCATGTGTGCCAAAGAAGTACGAGTATAACTTTTAACGCGCGTACAAAAGTAAGCGCACCCAATGTTTTCATAGCGTAGGTATATGGATTCATATTTTAAAACCGGCCCAAAGATACATTATGGGTGGGAAGGGCTTATAAGTCCACCGTACAGCCATTAATTATAATACAAAAAATAATCATTAAAACCTTTCTTAAAAAAACCTTATGAATTTTTTACTCTAGATATATTTCAAGATTTCAAATTACTGTAGTGAGATTGCGTACCTAGCAAATGTTGATAACAACCATGTCACGCAACCGCGGTCAGTCAACCGTGACCGCATTATCTTTCTAGAGAATTCTACAACATTCCATCTCATAGTACGTAGAATCATCTGGAACTTTCTATGGGCTTCTAGTTATCTCTAGAATAAACCTTCTTCTTCTTCTAAACCATATCTTAATGTATCAAGGTCCCTGCACCGCAAAGTAGGTTCCAACTCTTCCTATCTTGGGCTTCGCTCTCCACGTCAGCTCAATTTAGTTGCAACCTCGCTTCGCAGCAGTCCTCCAACTGTTTCCGCCAGCTCCTCCTAGGACAAGTCGAGGAAACGCCCAACGCCTAAGTACCCTTTTTATGTATATAACAATTGAGAATTCTGCAGAGACATTTGTTTTAATAGTGATTGTTTTCGCATAAGTTAGTTAATAAGTAGATTATATAATTTTAATTCTTTTTACTTTACATTTGTAATGTTTATTTAAAAAAAACTTTATTGCCGTGTATTTTATCAAAATAAAACGTATTATTTGTGTTTCCTTTTATCCATGATATTAATTGGATAGTTTTGGATTTTGATTAAAGTAATTTTTTCCAATTATTTTCTTTAAATGTGATTTGGATATTACTGTGTTGTTTTTTTATATCCGAAATATTAATTGGATAGTTTTCAATTTTAACTGATGTAACTTTTCTTCTATAATTTTCCTTAAATAAGCAGATTATATATATTTTTTGTGTTTCCTTTCTGTCATCTATAATATTAACTGGGTTTTCTGATACTTTGACTTTGTTTTGTATTAAACTGTGTGAATATTGAATTACCGCGCCTAATTTATACCCCCTGCCATTCCTTCCTCTGTGACTAATTTATGTACGATACCGGTAAGTCGTAGAGCCACGACTGTACCGAATAATAGACGGTGCCCGTCAGTGGAGGGCACTCGTCTTCAGAGAAAAATTGATATTAATAGTGATATCAATTTTTTGTACAAATAAAATAAATAAAAAATATATTTATGAATCTATTTCATATATTTTCATCAGTACCTACCTATTTGTAATACGTGAAATTTTCCTATTCAAGTTCCTACTTTTTAATAATTGTTATCATGGTGTTGGCAGATCTGAGACGTTGACAGCTAATTCCAAAGTTTGACATACATAATGACATATACATATAAACATGGCAGCTGCTAATAGCGAGGGAAGTAGATCGCCAACTGATAATAATCGTAGTAATTCCTTCGAATCATTAGTGACAAGAGCCGAAAACGCGAAGAATTCACGAACTAGTTCTTTATCGTCTGCGAATCAAGAAATATGGCCAGAACTTCTGGTTTCGAAGCCCGGGACCCCCTTGGAAAGCATCAAATTAAGTAAGTTTCAGCGTACATAATTGCATCCTTCCTTTATCGGACTTGACTCATCGTGTGTTGATAACCAGATGTGTCCTAATTTACCACAAGTGTATTGTTAATATTCACAATATTTTCAACTAAAGGAATGTCTAAATTAGATATAAATTATTTTAATGTGTCATGCATTTTAATTTATAAATTGTATCTTATACCTACATTAGTTCCACTGTACTCGATAGAATAAATTAATTAAATATTTTTATTTTAATTATTTTTATTTAAGTAATTTTTGTAATATTAATAATATTGTAGCCACGTCAATAATTTTTATTTAACCAATACCTAAATTTTTTCAAAAATTTACTAATTACATGCTCTTAAAATTTATTTTGATATTTGTTTTTTTTTTATATTTAACCATCTAAACTGTGATTCTTTACTGGAGACTTTTGTGTTGTGTATGGTAGTTTTGTACAAACCCAAATGCATAAGTTTCTGTTAGTTAACATTTTAAGCAAATATTATGGAATTTTTAAATATAAAATAAAATTTGAAATCAGTTGTGTGTTTACTTCTGTTGTTGAAATGTTGAAAAGTCCTGCCAACAGATGTCAGTGTTGTCTCAAGTTATTGATCCACTTTTTCACCCCTCTCCCTCACAAACTAAACATACTTCTGTGGAATGGCTTACTCACCGAATCAATAACATTCTAACCCTAAACAGAAGTAGCAAACACTGTTATTTGTCTCACCGTATATTTTTTGTTAAAAATAATCAAATCTCCACCCTGTTGTGGTAAATTTAAAGAGGGATATCTGAAACTCGTGGAAGATGTAGTTTTATTAATATTCGTCAGTGAACAGCTTTTTTAAAATGTCATTATGAACATATGTATTGAGACATTGATGTGAAAAATGGAAGTGAATTAGTTTTTTTTAATAGGTTGTAATCAACCGAACTGCCGAATGGTGTCTTTTTTAAAGATTTTCAAGCTCTCGGCTTGCTAATCAGTACTGGGGCGTACACCCGTTGAATAATACAAATTATCTTCTATGTTCATAACAATAGCACCTTAATTGCATATGCTTTGCTATACACATAATAAAAATATTAACATATAATATAAAGTTCTTATTCTTAAATTGATGTAAATTAATAATTCAATCATAAAGCTTTTTAATCTAAGGCTTTTAAAATCATTGCTTCAAGCGAGCTTATAACTCATGCTAAATTTTTGAAGCATTTATAAAACACTGCAAATAAATAATCGACGCGCACGCATTACAGCGTTTAATAAAAAGTTTGCGAAGCTTGCAAAATCGATTTCAAAGGCGATCTCATTTGTCGCTTTGTATGTTGTTTTGCCGTTGCGTCTTTTGAAAAAACTCCTCGATGCGTTCGTTGAATTCTCCCGGAGGTCCTCAAGGGAACCTCGCTCCCACATCCCCAACCGCCAACCCCACGGACCCCGACATGGCTGGGGCGCAGGACACCATTTACCTGTGCAACTTCAGGGTATCCGTAGACGGGGAATGGCTATGCCTCAAGGAGCTCCAAGATATGGACATGCAAGAGTCTTACACCACTCAGTCGGAGCATGTTACATCGCCCGACGAGCATGTTTCACCTGTCTTGGGTAAAAAATGAACTGTTAACTTTTGACATTTTTATTTTTTTCTTACACAAGGTGTTATTGTTTTCGTGTGAATTTATGCCACAATGTTTAAAAACTTATGGCATAGAAGTATTAATCGGAGCCCAAAAGGATCTGGATTATAATGGAGAGGAAATATAAAAGTTTACAACTAATTTTGTGACCAGGCGAAACCAAAATTATTGATTCTCATGTGATTGTTTTACAGTAGATTCTCAATTATCCTGGATGGCAGGGGAAAGATTGACCTGGATAGAAAAAATCCCGGATAATCTCCGCAAAAAAAAAGTGAAATACTTACAAACACACAACTTAAAATTTGAAAGAAAATACACACAGCTGTACGGCATGAAAATAAAACATTGAAAATATAAAATAAGAGATTAAAATAGAAAAATAATTACATACGCTAAATTAAAAACCCTGGAGGTAAATTTTAAACTCTGCAAATCTTTTTTCACCTTAGATAAAAATTGTGAGATGATGTGTCGAAATCTCTAGATAATTTCAGTTGTTTGATAAAATATTTTTACAAATACACTTTTGCCGCATATACATATTTTAAAACAGGGCGTTCACTTATTGTGCAATAACACTAATGCAAAATTTACACATGACTCTAAATTATTAAAAAGATAAAAAAAAGAGCGAGCCTTATTGCTTGCCCAACGTAACTTGGCGTGCGGCGAATTTTGAACTTAAACCCACCCCGCCCGCACCCGGCGGTAACCCCTCGCCCTATCATTCAGTTCATTCTCGTCTTTGAGCGCGAGCTGTGTCATCTTGATTACCAATATACACTGAATTATTATGTCCAAAACATCCTAAACAGTCTGGGATGGTGCAAGAACAATTGCCAATGAAGTATTAAAGTTTTGCGAAGGTGAAAAAGTGAATAATGAACCGATATTACCGTCTGACAGTTTGACAGATAGAACGGCCGCCATTACTGCATGGTTTCTTTAGTGCTGCCTGACCAAATTTCTGTATTTAATACGACACCGGTCACCGGACATTCTGTACATTATGTATTGTGTAATAAATTTACACCCTGACAACTTCTGTTGCGCGACAGCGACGCCCTCCCTCGCACGCCTAGTTATAGTGGTACGTCTATGCAGTAGTCACATATAGTCATTTGACATCTCACAAATAAAAATATCAATTGAGCAGCACTTATCAATACTGTCAAAATTTCAAAAAGCTTATACCTATATATTTATTAATTAGTAAATACAAGTAAAGAAAATATATGTACATTTATTTATTATTGAATTTTGCTGCACTAGGTAGGTACCGTATATCTACATACGCATTTTGTTTAGAAATGTGTTTGGTCAATTATAAGTTTTTATTTATTTTCATAGATGGCAGTAGTGTGCCGCTATACATATTGTATGAAAACTTTGAATAAATATTTAAAAATAATCACACAAATTACACAAAATTTGAGAATGTAAATCATTAAAGGTAGTTATTGTTTACATTAATGTCCAAAAATTAAGTATTTATTGGATAGTTTCGAAGATATAGGTCAAAATATATCAGAGTTACAACATCCACACGCTTGACACCAGCCTTGCAACATATTTACAAAATCAGAAGCATTGGCGGGTAGTGTGCGTCTTCGCTGTGATGGAACTTGTTGGACATTGATTTGCTTATAAACCATGATTTTTTGTCCATCGCGTCGGTTAAATGAAATTGCAAATGCTTTTTTCACGAAATCACTGCCACAGATTGCAGGAAAGCGAGAGAAAAGATGTTACACATCAAAAATACATAATCAAACACAGTTATATGGCACGAAAATACAATATTGAGCATTCAAATAAGAAAATAAACAATTCTTCTCCTGCTAGTGTTGTGTTGGGTTCCCTGGACGTTGACTGTCACTTGAGAGTATATTTCTCTATCTCAAACAGCTCTTCTACCGTCTGCTTCCTGCCGATACTCCGTTTTCCCTCGATCTTGCCCTTAATTATCAAACACAAAAGGTCAAAAACAATTAAGCAAGTCCAAAATACACCACTTAGGCACCTATTTACATTAAGAATTAGACTCGTGGTGCAGTCTCCCGCTTGTTTCAAAATAAATATGTTATTGATTGGGATTCATGAAATTTTGTGATTTGGAATGTTCACAATTTTGTGATTCTGCATGTTCATCACTTCATGAGTTTTATGTTTCATGTATGTAATATTCGAGTATAATGTGACCCTGGATAATCGCGAGTTTACCACTTTTTCAAAGGTATACAAGCACTCATTGCGCTTCTGACAAACTATTTTCCTTTGTACATGCTAAATCTAAAGGCTTTCTGAGTATTTTAAATATCTGGAGCAATAGCTAATTGTTACTACTTCATATTTGAAAAGTTAACCATGTGAACAAATATGTCACATTTTCACCTAATTCATGTATATATTTCTAAGGAATTTGACACATGTTTCTAACAACTTATGTTTCCTTTAAAATTTCTCTACATGTGACACTAAAATTGCGACGTTATATACAAGATAAAACAGCAAATTCTATCAAATAACTGTAAAACTTATGAGTTTGACAGGACGTAAAGAAAAATTGAGCAGTAAAAAGAGGAGCAAAATGATTTTTAGAAATGTTCAAAAATATTTTTTTTGGTACCTTGAAATTTGAATTAACCTGCCACTGAATTAACGGTGCCAGAGCGCAGATCTGCGCTCCCTAGACACGTCTGCGAATTTTGCCTATTTTACCTGCGTTTATGGGTTTTGAAAGTTTAAAGTTATATTTCAAGTTTTTTAATGAATGTACGAGTTCTATTTGTCAAGTAACCTTATTTGTCGCGCAAACCAGACAAAAAATCATTCCAAATATTGTCTTCGAACCGCGCATTAATTTTGTTATTTATCTGTTTAAAAAGTGTTAAATTTAAGTATTTTTATATTCTTTGATATACAGTCGAACTCGGTTATAACGAGCTCGGATATAAGGAGATCCCGGCTATAATGAGAAAAACTGTGAATTCATTTTGATTTGCGCATATTCCCATACAATCGGTCTCGGCTATAAGGAGCGCGATTCCCGGATATACGGAGCAAATTTTAGAAACTCTGCAAACATATTTGCTTGGGTTACAGAAAAAAAAACAAATACGTACCTACTCATAACAATGAACTTTTTCACTTTGCTTTTAAAGCGGCTCGCACTTAATTAGGGTTCACTTTATGATGTACACAAACTTGTGTCCGAAAATGCCACGTGCGC
This sequence comes from Agrypnia vestita, assembly GCA_016648135.1. Taxonomy (NCBI): domain Eukaryota; kingdom Metazoa; phylum Arthropoda; class Insecta; order Trichoptera; family Phryganeidae; genus Agrypnia; species Agrypnia vestita. Next base: position 130,755 of record JADDOH010023770.1, on the reverse strand, counting down.
AGGCAAGCAATAGTTTACTGAAGGTCGAGAATACTGGTCATATAACACCGATTATTGGGGGTTTCCAAAATGTTTATGGTGACAGTTTATTTTATGCCGTTTACTGTATTACCATTTAAAAGCCTAATCAGTAAAACGCGATTGTTCTATCGGAAGTGTCTCTAGGTTCTCAAAAAAGTCGAAAATATCGGCGTCAAAAAGTCTGTAAAAAGTTTTCACAATCGTCTTCTACAGTTTCATCGCTCTGGAAAGATAAGGATTTTTATTTAGCTGCTCATGAAAATAACATCTCACAATCAAAAAAAAAAATGTGAAAAAAGTGAATCCCGGATATAAGGAGTCCCGGCTATAAGGAGCAAATTTAGTCGGTCCCGTTGCGTTCGTTATAACCGAGTTCGACTGTATTTAGAACGAAAATATTGAAATACAATATCTTTAGCGCTTGTTCAGACACAGTGGGAACCGTTCAGTTTCAGAATCGCGTTTCAAAACACACAATTTGTGTCACCTGTTCACACAGCCGCGGTTAATAAGCGATTTGTGCGCACGAAAATGAACGTCAGTTTGACAGTTCTGGTGCCGTTCTCCATCTTTGAATATCAGATATATATTCGCTCATTACTTTGTAAACGACGGCCGTGTTCCATGGCAAGACACATAAATATCATTCTGTTAGTTCATTTTTGGTGAATACAACTACTTCTCTAAAATACTCTTTTTTTCCACCATTTCCAAATATCTCCACCAACTCCTGCCAAGCTTGGTTCTTGGCATATTTGAGTAATCCTCACACTGAAGATCCTATTATTACAGAAATTACCCATATTACAGATCTTTTTTCCACTTCATCAATAAAAAGTTCAGTGTCAAAGCGATCCATAACCATAGAAAAGATAATATAATCCACGCGTGCTCCTGTTGTGACATGGGAACCGTGCGGTGCCCGCAACGCAACTGAACGCTCTCGTAAGGCCCCATAGTAATAGGATCGTGCGGGCCCCGTGCGGGTCTATTTTCTAGCGGTTGGGTTGCGGGCACCGCAGCGGTTGACTAACCGCACTGTTGTGTCTGAACGATCACATACAAACCTAGGTAAATGAGACCCGCACGGATCTCATGCTTTTCTGAAACGGCACGGTTCCCGCTGTGTCTAAACAAGCGCTTAGTGTTATTGCTTCCATGGTTTTATTCGATAAACATGTGCGTACATTTCTGACAGTAAATTTCGTTACTTATTTTCATAATTAATGAGTAAGTAATTATTGTACAAGTAATTATTGAAGTCTGTATATTGAGAAACCAGAAACTGCAACTTCTTAGCAATTATTGTTGATTTTTACATGAATATAACCATCACAAAAAAGTACCTAAAAACAGCAAAAATGCGCGAAATTGCGCAGCATACGACCAGTTAATGGGGTTCCACTTAATTCGAATATTTGAATTTCCAATTAACGAAGTTATGCTGTATAAGATTTAAAAATGTAATACATTAATATTTTTTAGATCGTGACCCTGTGGTTATCGAGCGCAGTAACCTCGTTAACATCTCCAAACTTGTTGTCAAGGAGCTGATAGAGCAATCTCTCCGATATGGACGGATGCTTGACACTGACCATCTTCCGCTCAGGCACTTCTTTATTGTTCTGGAACATGTCCTCCGACATGGACTTAAACCGAAGAAGGTAATGAAAAGAAAAAAATATATACTATTATATAATTATACGTGTAAATATCATATTACTGTTACGAGTTTAATTACATAATGAACAATCAGAGGATTTAATGGCATTATTTGAGGATGGATTTTTAATTTCTAAATATTATTTCAGGGCTTGCTTGGGCCAAAGAAAGAGCTTTGGGATATTCTGCAGATGGTGGAGAAGTTTGCCCCCGAAGCCCAGGACATCACAGCTAGTGTCAGAGATTTGCCAACTGTCAGGTGAATGTTCAATCTAGGCACAATAAGGGCTCATTGATATGTTTTAAGAAAAATGCTTATATTTCAGAATATGCTTGATAAATTGAAGACTATTTTACAGATTGCACACTGCTAGTTTTAAATACAATATGGAAATTGCAACCAAAACCTAAAGCACTTTTAGTTTTGGTCTCACTTTTTCAATTAAAATAACCTCTAAAATATAAGATTTACAGATGAAGGCGGAACGTGTCTCCAATTTTACTTTTTTTTTTACACTCTGGAAAGTATTGCCCCTGCAAAAAGAGAATGGGGTGTACATAATTAATTAATTCAAAAACTTTAATATGTCTTTCCGGTAAAGAATTAAAATAATGGTATTAAAAACTAAATGCCGGTAAAGGACTTCTATAAAAATTAGAATAAGAAAGATAATACTTTCCTAAACAGAGTGCAAAGCTAAGCAACCACTGTTTAATAAATGAAATTTTAAAATGTCAAAAATTTATGCAATAATATTCCTTCATTCCTTCGTTCCTTCTCAGCAAATTGTACACACAGCACACACATACAATTATTGCGTACAGTGATTATTGACGATTACTACTGCATAGTAGTCGTAAGCAGCTTGGATTGAATAGTAATGTTGTATTATTTGCGTAGGACGGCAATGGGCCGAGCTCGCGCCTGGCTCCGGCTGGCCTTGATGCAGAAGAAGCTGGCAGACTACCTCCGAGTGCTGCTGGAGCATCGTGAGCAGGCTCTGGATGAGTACTTCGAACCCCACGCACTCGTCTTGAGTGACGAGGCAGTCGTCATTATGGGCCTTCTCCTAGGATTGAACGTCATCGATTGCAATCTGTGCGTCAAGGTGAGGTTTACATTTTCACTGAAGGTTTATAATTATTATTTTTAATTAATTTTACTATAGGTATATAAATATACCCTTAGACTCTAATATATTTAGGTATTTAAAAAAAAAACGATATTTTATACGAACTGTATAGATGTGTAGAGATTTGGTTCTCGACGCTTCGGGGGTCAAGGATATACACTTAGCAAAATGACATAAATTGAATCTCCACACATCTATTCGGTTTGTAGAAAATGTCTGTTTTTGTTTCAATACCTAAATATATCGAACGACCGCAATATAAACCATAAATTTTATGATGCAATACAGTAGAAACTCGTTAATTCGAAGTAACAAAATACGGAAAAGTAAAAAAAAAAAACAACACAATGCGATTGCAAAATTTGCCAAAAATCATAAAACTCATGAAAAAAGTCAAGCCATTTGTTATGCTAATACAAAGATCGCAACATTCCTATTACTAAAGTTTCTTTCTATTACTATTGACATAATTGTTCTCACGTGCGAAAAAATTTTTTTTTTTAAATTTTGTCTAATTTCGAATTACGTTAACAAAAATATATTGATTTATGGAGTGAGGGGCTAAAAATTATTTTGAATTACGAATTACCGGGGTTTTCAAATTATCGGTGTTATCCTATTATGTAATGAACATTTTGGGACTTGTGAGTTTGAGAAATTCCAAAATATTCGGATTCGAATTAATGGAGTTTTACTGTATAAATAAACAAACTATAAGTTTTGAGATGCAGCGATTTGGTAGATCTTGTTCAGAGGGCGTAGTGTTGGTAGGCACAACGGTAAAAGAGGTTCTCATGAAGTGAGAATGCCTATATTTAAAAAAAATATTTATTTAAACTTCTTTTGAAATTTATTTTTTATATTGAGCAATTTTTTGAACCATTAGGAAGAAGATCTAGACAGCCAACAGGGAGTGATAGACTTCTCGCTGTACCTGCGAGGGTCCAGCGGAGACACGGAGCCTCCGCAGCCCCAGCAGCAGCCGGGCCCGCACCGAAGGCAAATCGCAGCCGTCCTTGATCAGAAAAATTACATTGAAGAACTCAATCGACATCTCAAGTTAGTATTCAGATTTTTGATATGTATGTATATCTATTAGTGATGCAATGAATACGAATATTCGTATTTGCCGAATATCATCACGAATATTAAAAACAAACTATTTATAACCAAACGCGACGCAAATTACGATTTGGCTGTGCACAGTGTATCTGAACGCACCTACGCGCTCCATTATCGGGGTTCTTTCATATAGTTTCATTGGGTTATTAATAAGGTTAGGTGCTCATTTCATGTAGTTTTTGTTTTTTAGTACGTATTTTTCGTTTCATTTTATTTCCATTGTGTGTAAAAGTGTTAACTCTTATAAAATAATTTCAAATTAAATCTAATAACATGACCTCTCGTAAGCATGAAAAAAGTGATATTTATTTTCGACCGCTGCGAATGTACAAACAAACTGACAAAAGATGCCTAATGCCTGAGAAGTTACAAATGTTGCGCTTTTAGAACAAAAATTTGCCAGTGGTAAATTTTAATTATTAAATTTCGTATTAAAAAAGAACAGTGGTGTATTATTTATTACCTTGTTGAATTATTCGTATTCGCCGAATAGTAGGTTTGATATTCGTATTCGTATTTGTGAAAATAGTATTCGATTTAATCACTAACATCTATTCAAAATACTCAACAGTAAATGTCGACCCACTAACTACAGTCTATATTCAATAGAGTAACATAATAAATTGATTAAATCATTCACTCAAAATAAACATGGTGTTATCATGCTGATAAGTAATAGCGAAGAGTACTGATTATTTGTCATGATAAAGTTGAAATCTTGAGTGCCAAATAATTTTTTTTATTAGTGGTCTTGTAAATACAGGATGTAACAGAGCTAGTCCACAATATTTTACAGGTGGATTCTTGCCTTGATTATGAGTTGAAAATGTTCAAGAAACCATGACCAATAGTTATGGAGATACGTAATATCAGAGTTTGCATTTTTTTTCAATATTTCTTATTAATTTTTTGAAAAAAGTTAAATTACAGTAACTTATATCGACTATGAAAAATTCATTTATTTCAATATGTCAAATAAAATGATAAAAACCTTGTAGAAATTGAAAATTAAATTTTTCGCAAGGATTTTATCATTTTTTTGACATGAATCTAAGTTATTGTAATGATAGTTTAACATTTTGCAAAAATAATAATTAAAAAAATGCAAACTTTGATATTGCATAGCTCCCTAATTATCGATATTAGGTCATGGTGCTTGAACATTTTCGATTCATAATCAAGGCAGGAATCCACCATTAATTAAAGGATACATCCTGTATATATGTATAGGATAAATTAATCATCTATGAAATTAATGATGAATTTATAATTAAGGGGTTTTTATAAAAGTAATCACACATTTAAATAAATTAACATTTAAATTAAACTTAAGATTAAAAATACCTTGATTGTAAACTAATTGTATTGCTAATAAAGAATATTGTTTATTTTCATCGTATACCATAAAAATCCAAAGTTTAATAAAGATATTAAAAATACATACATTTACATTTTAATGCATTCCACCTTTGCAAAGTGTGGTCGTCTCATTTACCTTAAAGCCACAACTCAAATCAATTACATCACCTTCCCACGTCATGGACTAAAGCAACACTGATGTGACTCATCATCAGTGATAAGTGAAAGTTTGCTTTGTCAGTCTGATAAACTCTACCAATTTCAACATTCCTAGTGAATTGTCTGCACTTGCACTTCTGTCAAAATAAATTTGTTGATCATTTTATCGATGTGTTATGTTTTTTTTTTAATAATATTGCGATGTTTGCGATGAGCATTGCGAATAAGTGTTGATTGATTGATTGTCAAAATAAACAACTCCATTTTCAAGACAATAGCAGTGTTATTATTTAGTGCTTTGTTTGTGTCATGCGGAACATGTCTCTATTTAATTTTCGCTTGTCTAGCGCAACCGTGACGAATCTTCAGACAAAAGTTGAAGCTTTGACAACTACGAATGCCCTGATGAAGGAGGATCTTGCCATCGCCAAGAACAACATGCTTCAGCTGTGCGAAGAAAATAATCAGCTCAAACATGCGCTCGGTGAGTGGTTAAATCAGTTTTTCAATCATGTGTTCGTTTATTATTTGTCAATTAAAATACGCAATGCAATGCATAATTGCTTGCTTTTAAGTAATATCAGTAATTTGTGTTATTTATCCAAATTTTGCATATTTATATACAGAAGGAGTTAATGTATTCAGTGTTTATAAGAATCTGTCGTTGATACAATATTGGGGTTATGTTGCAAAATGAAGTTTTATATTTTCTTCAGGTATGAATGATCAATTTGCATACATTTTGCAAAAGCCATGTATAGAGTTTGTATGGACTGAATTAACTCTTTGTTGGAAACGTCAGTCTCTCAGATTAAATCAATTTTAATTATGTTTTTATTGTCTTTACAACGTTTGCAAATTCATTCAGCCGCCGCCACACATCAATTATTGCTGCAGCGGATATCAGTGTGAAAGTCACGCAAGCGTTTCTTTTTTTTAATACATTGCGAAAACCTCGTATACAGAGGTGGAAAAAAATTAAAACAACCCATAAATAATAATTATAAATTTTACTATATTCTGATTTAATTAGTACAAAACTGTTCCCGCAAGATACACAGGGTGTCTAATACCTAGTAGCAAAAATTTTTCAGGTGAATTCCTGCCTTGATAATGATTCGAAAATGTTTAAGCAAGCATGACCTAATTCTATCAATAGTTATGGAAATATGCAATATCAAACCTTGCATTTTTTAAAAAATATTTCTGACTAATTTTTTGCAATAAGTTAAACTATCATAACAGTAACTTATATTGACTATGTAAAATTCATTCACTTTAAAGCTACAGATACACATGCTTATTTAGTGGCACGTGAGCATGCGCAGTATCGATCTTCTCTAGGCCTTGCTTATTAGTGGGATGTGTGTACGCACATTGCTAGTAACGAGCATGCCACTTAGCCATACAACCGCCGGTTGATTTATGAGCATGCCACTAATAAGCATGTGTATCTGTACCTTAATACAAGTTGAATAAAATGTTAAAAATCTTTAAAAAATTGAAAATAGATTTTCCTTACAAAGTTTTTATCATTTTATTTGAGTTATATTGAAGCAAATAAATTTTCATAATCGACTTAAGTTACTGTGATGATAGTTTAATTTTTGCAAAAAATAAGACAGAAATATTTGAAAAAAAGGAAACTTTGATATTGCCTATTTCCATAACTATTGACATTCAACTCATTACCTGTAAAGTTTTTACTAATAGCTATGATAAACTCTGTATTTAAAATGCACAAAGGAGATAGATTAACACATCAGTAAATAATTTTGTTCATTTTTTATAACTAAATGGAAAATTGTTGAGTATTAATTGTTTTTTTTAGCAATATTTACTGTTTAGTTTGTTTACTTATTCCATCATAGGAATGAAATTTTTTAATGCATTTTATTTTTGTAATACAAGTAAATGATCACATAATTTAACCATTTTTTCTCTTTTTCCTCTGGATTACAAAAACACTTAATTTTGATATAAAACGCTTTATTGGCTCAGAAATAGATTAACATAAATTATTGAGTCGCACAGAGACGAAGCTATTTGTGTAAAATGTGTCTTTATAGGGTGGCTCAGGGCTTACGACCTGTATTGATCCGGGAATTGAATTATCATATCAATGCAACCTTTTTTTAAATGATTTTCTCCTACAGAAGTACATCGTAGTCAAATCATGTTACATGTAGTGTTATTATACAGGGTATCTCATAGCTATTATTCGGGAGAATTCAGTATTAAATAGAAAATATTCCCTAGACTTTGGGTGAAATATCGACAGTTACAGAAATAATCACATCAAAGTTTGCATTTTTTTTTTAAATTCAATTATAATTTTTCAATTTCAATATTTTCAATATGAATTACTTTCATGGTAGTCATGACTTTTCATATCGGGTTCGATTCCTGGTGAGATCACAATATATCTTTGTGACTTTCACAAGCCTGGGTATTTTCGTTATTTATTTATTAAGGAATCTTAACAGTTTTTTAATCATATAAGGTAAAAGCATAGTGTTCATTTCATAGACCAATTAAAAAGATTCATAGATGTTAAGAATAAAGTTATATAAGATATGTTTAGAATATGTTTGGTTTTAGACTCACCCTGAAAGATCTCTAAGTTAGTCTTTTAGCTTCATTTGAAAATATGTAGTAAGAATATCAATGCGACATATACTCCATGTAAGCACCGATATTTTATTTATTTAAAATAATTGATTTTTATTGTAAAAACCATAATCAAATCTTGGATTGTTTATAATATTAGATTTAACTCACATTATGTACAATTAATTTAGATTGAAAGACATATATTCTATTACAAAATTATCACATAACTAGCTATTTCGACCACCAGTTAAGGCTGCGATAACAGCGCTGTCTAGAATAGCACAGCGTCTTGATGACTTTAGTGATGGACATTATTAAAAAGAGAATTACACTTTTTTTGTGCCTCATTTTATATATACACTTTATACCGTCTGGTAGCGTCAGTGACAGACAAAATATAGAAAATTATATATTTTGATTACATATATGATATAGTAATGAATGGACTTAGTTTTAATTTTCATTAAACTGAAATATTTAAAAAAATCTAATTCTAATTTTCATTAAACTGAAATATTAAAAAAAATCTAATTTATTTATTTATTTATTTATTTATTCATACGCCAATCGGCTATATACATTGATTTTACAAAAATAATAGACTTAAATGAATGGATTAGGAAAATTGCACATATATAAAAAAACAATACTAGCATAGTAACAACATGGTATAATCATATAGGGTTGAGGGTAATTTTAATACTGTGATAACAATCTTTTTGCCGCTGATGAGAATGAGACGTATGATTCATCGAAGAAGTTGATATCAACACAGTGGCTATTCACCAGATTGGCAATCCTATTTCTTGGGCCATTGTACACGTAACTTTTTGTGGATTTAGTGGTTTCTAACAATCTACGCACTCTTAGATCCGGCCTAGCAGTGATAATGCCAAATTGTTCCAGGATCTCGGGCGAGTCTATCTGTCCGTTGACAGATTTGTAGAAGAAGGTCAGATCAGACAATTGTCTTCGAATGATTAGTTTGCTGATTCTAAATCTGTTATATACGGTCTCAATATCTCCTGGTGATCGTGTACGATAGGCGATGCATTTACATAGTTTGCGTTGTATTCTTTCGAGCTGATTGATTAGTTTATTGGTATACGGCGACCAAATGACAGAACAGTATTCTAAAATCGGTCTCACAAGACTGTCGAATAGTCGTACCAGCGTGTAGACATTGCTGAAGTCCTTCCCAGCTCTAATGATGTAACCAAGAGTCTTGAAAGCTTGTGACGCAACTTTCTCCACGTGGCTTGAGAAATTCAGTTTATGGTCCACAATTACGCCAAGGTCCTTTGCCGAGGTGACTATCGGGAGATGATGTCCATCAATGAGATAATTAGCCTGATATTGATTTCGTGATCTAGAGAATGACATTACTGAGCATTTACCGATATTTAACATTAGTTTGTTTTTAGTACACCACCTGTGGAGTTCATTGAGATCGTGCTGAAGAATTTCTAAGTCTTGGTCATTCATGATTCTTCTGAAAATTTTCATGTCATCTGCATATAGTAGGTAATCGGATAGTAAATTGTCTGCGATGTCATTGATGAAAATATTAAAGAGAATCGGACCAAGATGTGACCCTTGAGGGACACCAGAGCATACTTCATACTCTTCAGAGATAAATCCATTAACTCTGACTTGTAGGAATCTGCCAGTTAGATACGAATGGAACCACTCTAATGCTGTGCCTCTCACACCATACAGACCGAGCTTGTCAATCAGGATTCCGTGGTCTACCATGTCGAAAGCCTTACTGAAATCTGTGTAGATAGCATGTACATCCACCCCCTGGTTCAGAGCATTGAGTATGTAGTTAATGTATAGATACAGATTCGTTGTTGTAGATCTGCCACCGAAGAAGCCATGCTGCTTTGTAGTAATTATATTTTTGAATGCAAATGTAAGTTGAGGAAGAATTAGTTTCTCGAAAAGCTTTGACATGGCAACTTGTATACATATCGGGCGGTAGTTAGTTACCTCAGACCTAGTACCAGATTTGTGAATTGGGCTTATGAACGAGAGTTTCCATGCCGAGGGAAAGACTCCAAGCTGTAGTGATTTGCTGAATATCAAAGTATTTATTAAAAAAAAAGCATAAAGTCAATGTTTTCATTTAATTTGATAATAATTTTGAAATTATGCTTATTTTGAAAACTGAATGAGATCAGCTATTGGATATGAAGTTACGGCCGGACATTCAAAATTATTATTATTGTGGATTTTGTATTCTAAATTACAGGACAAGATTTACACCATCGCGACAACAGATTGAGGATTACTGAAATATACTCCAATGAAGAAGAGGTATTTACTAAATGAAATCATTTTACTATGACAAAACATATTTAACCTAAATCTGATAAAAGTGTAAATAAAACAAATTGTAAAAGTGTAAATAAAAAAAATCTTAATTAAAAATATATTAACTAACTATCAATCATGCCGTTTCCCCGCAGGGGTAGACAGGGATGATAGAATGCCAAATTCTTTTGTCATGGCACACCACTTTTTACTTGTCTAGTTTGATGCATCTACTCACGTGCGCTTTTCGGTTATTTAACCTTTTAACAGAGATCTCCTCCAATAACTGATTTATCTGATCATATTTGGACTTCGTTCTAAGTTCGCGGATGCCATTTGTTCCTGCTGCCTTCAACACTCGCTTCATATATTTTATTTATCATCCCCTCCCCAATATTAATATTAAAATTAGCCATTATTATTTGTTAATCATCTTATATAATATTCTTTAATAATTCGTAGGAGAAAGCCAGCAATAAGAGTTTGAGCGGCAGTGACAAGGACAAAAATAAGGAGAAAGAGACAGATAGTGAACTGATGAAGGTAGTGGAGGAGGAGAGAGCTAAAAGATATGAAGTACAAAAAGAATTGGAACTTCAGGTATTTTTTTTAATAATCTATTTTATAATCGGTGGTGTGAAAGTTTTTTATTTTTACAAAATAATACCTCACTAGAATGGCGATCCCTCACTCAATATTAAGATCATGGGTAGGATTTCAATGTGTTAAAAAATCTCTTATTTGTCTATAATTGAAAAATGTGACTCTCTTTCTATGGAGTTTTGTCTAAAATATAAGTATAATTTATATAAATTAACTTTGTAAACACCACTTATTTATTGAAAAAATTCAACATGTTTCGAAGCCATTGGCTTTTTCGTCAGGATAACAAAAATAAAATTTAAAAATCGAAGTATAGATCAAAATATTATAAAGTTTTATATGGAAAATGATATTTGAAGAAGAAGTTAAAATATAAGTGTTTGGTGAATATTATCTAAAATAAGTACCTACTCATATTATTTTAAAACTTGGTAGAAATCAGTAAGTATGTTTCACACTCTTTCTAATTTCATCAATATTGTTATCATCGTGCTAACTTTGAGGTTATTAATAATGAACTAAACAAGATTGATTTGGATTTATTGCTAGCGGATAAGCCCGTTGAGCAAGCATTGAGATCATTTTACAAGGTACTTTACACTATTCGCGACAAATGCGTACCATGCAAGACGGGAAATTTTGATAATTTCCCTCGTTGGTACACTGCGGTACTCAAAAAAATTATCAGAGAAAAATTCAAGTACTTTCGTAAATTTAAAATTTATGGCAATAAATCTGACGAATTATCTTTTAATATTTTACGCGATAGAGCCAAGTCATTGGAAAACGAATGTTACTTGAATTACATCTCTAAAATAGAGGAGTCTGTAGTACGTAACCCCAAAACGTTCTGGTCATTTATTAAATCAAAATCTAAATCATTCAACCTGCCAAGTAATATGACATACGGTCTCAATACTGCCACATCAGGATCCGACATATGTAACTATTTTTCCGATTATTTTTATTCTACGTTTTCTAATCCCTCTTCAAGTACTCAAAATACGACTTCTCTGTCCAATTACGAACCAATCACCGATTGTTTCATTTCATCAATAGAAGTCAGTAAATCGAACATAATAAATCAATTAAAGCATCTTGATATAAATAAATCTGCTGGACCTGATCAAATACCACCAATATATTTAATTAAATGTGCTGATATAATTGCTGTACCTCTAACAATTTTATTTAAAAATTCTATTAAGGATGGATTTGTGCCAGATATCTGGAAATCGGTATTTATTACGCCAATTCATAAAAAAGGCTCGAAATCTGATGTCGCAAATTATAGACCTGTTTCTAAATTGTGCACAATTGCTAAAGTTTTCGAGAAGGTTATATACGATCAAGTCTATGCAGCTCTTCATCACTCCTTTCATCCAGATCAACACGGATTCATCAAAGGGAAATCAACCGTCTCCAATCTAATCCTCTTTAATGACTTTCTAACTGATAAAATGTATAAAGGACTTCAAACAGATGTGATCTATACTGATTATAGTAAGGCGTTTGATAGAATAGATCATCATCTGTTGATTAATAAGCTTTTCTTGGCCGGAATACGTGGTGACTTGCTAAGATGGTTTGCATCCTACATCGATAATAGAACTCAGGCTGTGGTAGTAAGCAATTACATGTCGAGTTGGGTTGTAGTTCCCAGCGGAGTACCTCAGGGATCACTGCTGGGGCCATTGTTGTTTATAATCTTCATTTCCGATATTCACGATTGCTTTCGTCACTCTAATATCCTAATTTTTGCTGATGATATGAAAATTTTTAAACCAATGTCTAGTATTTACGATTCGTTCAATCTACAAGATGATTTGCTACGGTTAGATAATTATTGTAAATTAAATAAACTTGATTTGAATCCCTCAAAATGTTCTTGTGTAGTTTTCACACGCAAAAAGAATATAATACCATTTAACTATATACTAAAAGGAGAACAATTAGAAACAGCTACATCAATCAGAGATTTAGGGGTGATCAATGATAGAAAATTATTATACGATGAACATATTGATTCTATTATAAGTAAGGCTTATAGGGCTTTAGGTTTAATCATGAGAATGTCTAAAGATTTTAAGTGTGTAAAGACATTGAAAGTACTTTACTGCACTTTTGTCAGAAGCAAACTCGAGTATGCAACGCAAGTATGGAACCCCCAGTATATGATCTATGTAAATCGGTTGGAACAAATTCAAAAAAAATTTATTCGCTTTCTCAACTTTAAATTCAATTGCGTTTCTGACGATTATGACAGTTCATGCAAAAAATATCACATCCTACCTTTATACAGACGTCGGGAAATAGGTGATTTGATGTACCTACTAAAAATTGTATCAGGCAACGTCGACTGTCCTGAACTATTAAATAGACTAAAATTCCATGTTCCCTGTAGATCTCGTAGACACAACCCAGTCTTTCACATTGATTTTACCTCATCCAACTATCGTCGGAATTCATATTTCTTGAGGGTATGCGATGCATTCAATAAACTGATAAGATTATTGGATATTGATCTGTTCGAGTGCAGCCACACAAGATTAAGAAAAATTTTGAGTGCTGAATTTTTTTCCACGTAATAATTAAGTTTCTTTTCCTTTTGTTTAAATTTTTTATTCTTTCTTTCTATATAATTAATATGCCTTAGTATATCATAAATATTTATCATTACTGACTTATTTCGGTTTGTTTAAATTTTTTATTCTTTCTTTCTATATAATTAATATGCCTTAGTATATCATAAATATTTATCATTACTGACATATTTCTAAATGTGGAGACCTGTAATTGGCCATCTATATTGTATTAATGTTCTCTATGCTTTTTTTTGTGCTGTTGGTCTTCCATAAACATTAAATAAATAAATAAAGTTTAAATATTAAACTAAAGCCAATATTTTCATCATAATGATAAAAATATTGGCTTTCGACAGATGTCGTGATTTATAATAGAAATACAGACATAAATAAATATATCCCATCTATTTTTGAGTGTTGGGTTAATACCATAATCACCACCATAACCATACTATTTTAAGAATAAGTCACATAACTACATGATAATGATGATTTATCAATCAGTACAGTAAAATCCGGTTAATTTGAAATTTTCCATAATTTAAAACTGTTCAAACTCACAAGTCCCAAAATATTAATTTCATAGCAGATTATTCTAAAACCGATAATTCTCAAACCCCGATAATTCATAATTCGAAATAATTTTTAGCCCCATGCGCCATAAATCAATACATTTTAGTTGCCGTACATAATTTGAAATTTGACAAAATTGGAAAAAAATATCAAATTTTTTTTGCAAGTGAGAATAACAAATATGTCAACATCGGGTACTTTAGCGATAGAAATATTGTGATCTCGGTATTAGCGTAATAAATACTGCAGTTTAGAAATGATTTCATGAAATGTGCCAAAATACAGGCGTTTTTCACAAAATTAATGTCTTTTTTCATGAATTTGTGATTTTTGTCGAATTTCGCAATTGCGTTGTGATTTTTTTCATACCTTAATGATTCGAAATGATATTTTTAGGTCCCCTGAATTTCGAATTTCGGTCCTACTGTATTTTGAGAATTATTTTGATAACTACAAATGCTGATCTTGTGTTTGTTAGATGTGCCTGAAAGCAGAGATGGAAGTAGCCATGAAGCTTCTAGAAAAAGACATTCACGAGAAGCAAGATACAATTGTTTCCCTCAGGAGACAGCTCGATGACATCAAACTTATTAATCTAGAGATGTATAAGAAACTGCAGGTAAGAATTATTAATAAACTCGTGTCTATATTTTTCCAAAAAACCTTTGTCCATTGTGATTCACATAGAAATAGTTTGCCTATTTCTTGCAGTGAAGAGTTTTAATAAAGTAATATTTTTTATTTCTAATTTTAGATTTTTTTAAGGTGATCACAATTGTATACATGTTGTAAAGTTCAAAATTATATTTTTGCTTAGCTTATTTTCTATTTTTTTATTCTTCTCAACAATATTTCGTATCGTTGGTGGATGGCAAAGTTGCAACAAATAGAAAATCATCTAATTCTATATTCACTGAACAAAGAATACACAAAATTGAAATATTACAATTTTTTATAGAAATGTAATAGGTAGGTACACTATAAAATTAAAAATATGTATATACAGGTGTCTCGTAGCTAGTATCAATTTTTTTTTCCTTTTTGTTCAAAGATTCTTTACTAACTTTGAACAAAAAGGAACTAAAATTTAGGAAGTAAAATTTAGTCTTGATCTAATTTTGATACTTCCAAAATATTAATCCTGAAAATTTTCGGATTGTACTTACTAATTCTCGTATTCGCACATTCTATAAACTGGGCCGCGATCCGGATTCTAATATAAAGTTCAAACTTGTTAAGCTTCCTTTAAAGCTAATATTCAATACATATTTGTCTTAAAATGTCAAATAATTTAAAAATAGGTTTTAGATTATGGGCTTATTTTTCTTTCAACATTGCCTTGTATCAAAATGCCATTTTCTGAATGGATTTTCGAGACAAAAGTCAAACCGTGTGCCAACTCGGACAAACTGTTAATCGGCTGATAGAATTAAAAAAAAACTATAAATTCATTATTGATTAATAATTGTCAGTATTGTAAACAGTGACACAAATGAATAACGTTTGATGAATGTCACAATTATGATGACTTTCAACATACAATAACACTTATTCTATAACAATACAAATTATGAGAAAACAATAGATATTCTATTGTGTTACAGAACAGATATATACAGATGTATAGTTCATATATACATATATAAAATAATATTCTTTCAATGAATGACAAGACGTCTGTCGAAAAGGATCAGTTAAATGTAGACTTTGAGCTAAAATATTTTGTAACATACAGGATGTTTTAAAAAAAACTTTAAATACAGGTACAGCATATTATTCTGGACAAAAAATGTTCATTAAAATTTGGTTTTTAATGCTCCATTACCGAGAAACAAGAAAAAATATTTCAAAGTAAACAATATACTCAAAATGTTGTCCTGTCACCTGGCCATTTTTTAGCAGAGCTCAAGAATGAAATTTTGTGCCCTAGGGTTGGTTGCCTCAACCTGGTTTATAGTAATCTTTTGTTTAAAGTAAAGATTTTTACGAAAACTGGTTGTTTGGTGGAAAACGCAAAAATCTTTACTTTAAACGGAAGATTATTATAAACCTAGTTGATACATTTGGCCCTTAGAGAGTTTTATTTTACAAATCATATTTCATAACATGCATTCCATTTGTCAATTCTTCCTTAACACTCCCGTTTCGGAAGGGGACACACTTAACCTCAAAAATCTTATTTAATAATTATTATACATAGGTGATATTGAGCTGGTATTTTTTATAATCCTCATAAATATCCCAAAGAATACAACACCAAAAGAAAATGAAATGATATGTGTAGTAAGACAATTAAAAGTAGAAAAATTATATTTTTCCATAGACAATCGACTATATTGTATACGATCCGGTTGCTTCATTCTGCTTGCAAAGTTTCTGTCACTTGAATGCTTGTGAGTTATGAGACTTTAAAATATTACAGTTTCTTGAAAAATGGCAACAAATTTAGTAGAATTTTGTTAGCATTGTATAAGAAATGTAATTAAAAGTATTAAAAAACATTTTCAACATATGTACTTCATTAAAACGCGAATTTGACCAGGGTCCCATTTGTACCCTGCTCCGGCCCTGATCCTATTTCTTTCTTCGATCTTCCGGTACCCAAGGGTTAATAGTGATTACTTGTTCGTAGATTTTTTCATTTTAGGTGTTCCCAAAGATAACAGTGTACCGGGGTAATGTTGGGTGAACGGGGAGACCATGGAATTGGTTCTCCTCGTTCAATCAGTCTATGTTTATCTTGGTAATTATAGACCAATTTTTTTTAACAATTTTCATTCAGAATTTTGTATTATACCTGTAATCTAATAAAAGATATGCATAAAAACATTCTCATGTTTTCATGTCCAAAATCAGAAGGTAAAGTTATGCATTTACAACATTCTGTATATAAAATATTTAATTTGAATGAACGCTATATTTTTTAGTTTAATATGTAATTATTCAACTCTTGTCTTAATAAACAAATATATATTTTATTTTTTACATAAATTCTCACCATTAAATTATTTTTTTGTAAAAAATATGTTATTTTTATTGTCTTTGGTCTGTGATTATTTTAGAGTTAAGTGTTTCTTTTTGTTAAGTATGTAGATTAATGTAAATCTATTGCATTCATATTTCCTTGCATGCTGAAATGAAATATTTATTCACTCTATTCTGTTACTGTTATTATATAATTTTTTAATAATATTTATAATTGTTTTAGTAATGCGGGGATACATATTACTATAAAACCCCATTCATTCGAACCCCAATAATTCGAAAATTTTAAAACCCAAAATTCATAGAATGTGAATTTCATAGTGGATAACCCTGATAATTCGAAAACCCTGGTAATTCGTAATTCGAAATATTTTTTAGCCCCTTGCACCATAAATCAATTCGTTTCAATTCGCATAATTTGAAATTTGACAAAATTGAAAAAAAACATTTAGTTTTTTTCCACAAGTGAGAACAAAAAATATGTCAGTATTGGGTATTTGATTAATAATACAAATGTCGCAATTTTTGTATTAGCATAATAAATAATGCGTTTTCGAAATGATTGCTTTAAATTGAACAAAATTAGAGTTTTTTTCATAAATTCAAAAATTTTTGGCGAATTTCACAATCGCATTTTTTTTTGTACCTAAAATTTTGAATTAACGGGTTTCTACATAATTCGAAATTTTTTTTGTGTCCCTTGAATTTCGAATTAACGAGGTTCTACTGTAATTAAATATTTAATACTTTAATAACAAACAATATTGTTTTTTTTAATTTACAGTTTAAAATATTTTTTGGTTTGATTGATTTATATATTTATTTTATTTGATTTGTTTTATTCTCTATAACTGTAGGTTTTATTGTATTTTGTATGTAGTTTAAATTTTGTAGTGTTGATTTAATCTTTACAAATTTTTAGTATAACAAATTTAATATATTTTTGTCCATACATACTACACTATTAAGAATATTGTTATAAATTATTTTAATAATATAAATTATTTTAATAATAGGTAAACTAATTCTACATTTTAATCTTTTTTTTCACTTCTGAATGATTAATAACTGTGGTTTAGAGTTTAGAGGCTTATGTTACATTGACGATTGCGAATTATGAATAAATATCACTAGTATCTGTAAATTGTGAATTAACTATTACACCATTAATGTTTGCTACTTAAAGATAATGGTAATTGACTCATAAGCATTGTTCTCTAAAATTTAATATGAATTTAACAAATAAAATATTTCCATGTGGCAGTTTTACTTTTTTTTAATGTCAAAATTTTCCTAAGTCAAAAATGAATTGATTATTTTGGAGACGGCTTTCAACATACCAATAAAATAAACAATAGGGATTATTATGGTACAGAATTAAGATACTCACACTAAAATATTTTAGAAACAATTTGTTTATGTTTTGTGCTACAAATCTTTTGGAAAAACTATTTATTTTGCTGGTGCTGCTTGTAAACTTTGCAGCAACATTTCATCGGCTTAGAGGGAATACTGCTCACGAGTTGTTATTTTGTGTTTATCATTACATTACACTTAGTATATTTCTTGCGAATTATGAGATGCTGTGTTACGATAATTTTTATCCAAATGCAGTAACACCCCGAATTATGTAAGGAATGCATTCCGTAACTTGAATTTTACATGAATTGAATTTATAAATTTTGTACTTTATTATATTAGTTTATAAAATAAACACCATGTAGCAATATTTATTCCAGGCACATGCAGCGAGTATATTGAAGCATGACTTTTACGTTAAAGTATATCTTGGAAAAAAGATGGAAAATAAATATTTATCTGACAGAATATTATGAGATTTTTTTTTTTTTGAATTTTGAAATTTTATTTAGATTTTTCTTCAAAATACATATTTGTTTACGTAAAAGTCTTGCTTCAATGTACCCAATGAAAGTATAAATATATATATAAGTATATAAAAAACAAGCTCAAATACTCACTTTTACATAACTGCGAATTGATGTAAGTCAAGTTTTACATAACTCGAAGTGTCACTGCAGTCAAAAATATTTAACTGGTGGGTATGTTTTTTCGTATGTTTTCTAATTTTCCTGTATATTTTGATTGTTATGGAATGTTTTGAGTATTTTATTATTGTAGCCAGTTGTAATAATTAATGTACATATATTATATAAACGAACGCCTTCCTGATATGCATTGTTGTCAAACTTACTTAGAATCTTTTAACAAACTTTTTCAAAATTTAACAAACTCAAGGAATGCGAAATGGAACTGACGCAAAAAGGAGAAATGGTTTCACGGCTGCAATCTAAAGCCGAACAGATCGGTAAGATTCTGAATAACCTGGAGAAGTACAACCACTTGATCAATCAGGACGGGGAGGGCAGGAATATCAGATCTCCGATGGAGAAAAATTTAAAATCACCGGCAGACAGCAAAATGTTGGGGAAAAGCGTCCCCGGCTCGGCCGCCAGCAGTGATCTGGCCAAGAAGAATAAGGACCACGAAGGACCCCCGCATAAGAAGCTGGACCTGAAGGAAATACCACCGTTCAAAATGAAAAACCGGAGGAATGAAGATCACGTCACTTCTCCACTGTCTGGACCAGGAAATGCCATTACCGACATGTAAAAAGTCTGCTTTATTTGAAAGTGGGTATTTACTTGACATTTTATAATTATACAATAGAAGAAATAATGTCTGTAGTTTAAACATTAGAAACATTTATTTTTGTTACCGTAAAATCATACAGCTTCGTTCCAAGTTTCGAATTGACTACAAAAATTTAAGAGATGCTTAATTAGGTAGTCAGAATGGTGAATAAGTTAAGAAAATGAAAATTAGATCAGTATTTTTTACCTGCCATTGGTCACTCGTTTTTTGTTTACGTCGTTAGTCACGTCTGAGCAAGTACTCTCACCTCTTTTACGTTGTTATGCTAGAGTATTAAATATTTATTTACATGTTTTTTTAACTCTGGTGTATTTTGGTGCTTTAAAATGCACGTGTTTGAGCCTTGTAATATTGAAAAAATATTATTATAATTTCTATTTCGTCATCAAAAGTCGTTATCAAAAAAATTGCAACTAATAACGGCTATAGAATAAGTGACATAGAGAAAATGATAAGAAACAAAAAATACAAAAATAAAATTAATCTCATATACCCTAATCAGAAAAATAATAATAATAAATACGCATGCATAGAATTTTTCGGCCCAACTTCAGTAAAAATAGCTAATGAAATTAAAAAGTGTGATTTAAAAATAGCCTTTAGAACCAATAACAATATAGGAACAAACCTCAAAAACTCTAAAAGCAAAACACCTAAATTAGAAAACAGTGGCATATACAAATTAACATGTAATCATAAAGATTGCAATGCCACATATATAGGACAAACGGGAAGGTCTTTTTTAACTAGATTCGCGGAACACATGCGCTGCTATAAAAATAAAAATTTAGAGTCAAAATTTGCGGCCCATTTATTAAATGAAAACCACGTCCCGCAAGGTGATAACGAACCAAAACCTTTACATATAGAAACAAAAGGTTTTAGGATGAATTTACTTGAGCAACTAGAAATAAATAAATATAAAAAGGATCCAAATATTAAACTTTTAAATAATCAACAAAAAATGATCTTCTCTCCACTTCTAAATATTTTTAAAAAACCAATAATCAAGGACATAAATTAAAATAATATTTATAAATAACACTTACAGAAAACGGGGAATTTTGATAATTAAGCATAACGTTAACCGAGGCACCTTTAATGATAAGTGCCCGGGAAAAAACGTACATTACTACAGGGCTTCACCACAAATATTTAATTACTCTAAATGGGAAGGGGTAACTTAAAATTGTATAAATAAGTCGTTTGTATGTGGTATATCCACTGTTTGATAATGGCCTTACAAGCCGAAACAGCTGTAACACATAAAAATACTTAACCCGTAGAACTTAATAATGATATTTATTAAAATTTAATTTATTTTAAATTTCGCTAAAAATAAATATGGAGTTCTACAAATTAAACACAAAAACCATAAATAAATAAAAAAAATTACATCGTAAATTGGATGAGCGCTGCGCCGCCGCGCTACCAATGACGGGTTAAGAGTGTTGAATCACAGTTGCCCAACATTGTCCCAAAAATTAATTTAGTTTATATTGTGGGGTATCTAGGCCTACCCGGACTCTATTCCTTCGAGCATACTAAAAGGAACAATCGCGCTCAAGACAAGCCACCAATCAGAAGCCCGATACAACCGGCGAGTTACCAACAGGCAGCACGCCGGTACCACGGTTACTTTTCTTTCGAATGCTGCTCGAGACAGTCGCAACGTTCTTTGTATTTCGCGAACTATACTATTCGACATTTAACCAACCTTGAGTATTTTCTGGTCATCGTTTATATCCATCTCACTCATTCATGTCTATCTGTTGTCACACACATTTAAGCACCACACATAAGATGTGCCAGGGGGCCGGGGACGGAAGAGGAGATCATGCTTTGACAGATGGGCATTGATCTTTCCATAAATACACGGCCTTAATTTCATTAATATACATACTTAAGTCATACGCGAAATTCATACTACGAGGTAATTAAATATCTGCCAAAATATCTTTGTTGGTTGCGTGTTATGCATGAGCTAGCTTAATGTAATTTTTGTCATTATATCATATGATAAAGAGTGAACTGTTTATATTGCAATGGTGCTAGTTTATAAATAATTATTGGAGAGCATACTGACTTTATTTATCAATTCACAAATTAATTAATGTGATTTAAAAAAATGCAGCAATTTGGTACAAAGTTGTGTGATTATACGGCAATTAAATGTAAGGTTTTAAATTTTATCTTACCCAGTAAATTGCTTGTGATTTTGTGAACTCGCTCTCATCAAATCATATGTGAAAAATCAAACATATACAGGGTATAATGAACCTAGTCCGCAATATTTTACACATAGATTTATAGCTAAATTATTGGTTGAAATATCCATAGTTATAGAAATTATTCAGTCCAAAGTTAGATTTTTTTAATAATATTTTTAAAATAAGTTATATTATCAAATATTATAAATTCATTCGCTTTTCACGCAAGGTAAATAAGATGATTACAACCTTGCAGAAGTTAGATTTAATAATATTATTTGATAATATTCAACAAAAGTTGATTTAAAGAAAACAATATTTTTATACATATATTCTGAGAACATAATTACTGGATTTTGTCTACAAATGTGTATGGAAGTCTTTATTGTGTATATGTTAAATAATTCTGAAGAATCATATATACATTAAAAAGAATATTGCTTAATATTCCACTTTAAAAATATAGAGGTAACTTTACCAGCTGTGTATGTTCTTACGTTGAAATTGGTGAATTGTATACAGTGATCACTTAAGCTAGCTCATACGGGTCATAAGCCCTGAGCCACCCTATAAGGACTTTCATGCATGTTTCCCATATAAACAACTTTGTCTCTGTGAGACTTCTATAATTTAGTAATTTTAAGGTAGTGGAACGTTTTACAGAATTTAAGTCAGAAATATTGAAAAAAGCAAAACAAAACTTTGAACTCATTTCTCTTCGTGTAATTTTTCCCAAAGTGTTGCAAAATTTTCTACTCATAATTTAGTCAGAAATCTACCTATGAAATATTGTGGACTAGCTCATTACACTCTATTCACCTCCTCATGTACCTCCATTTTCAGCACTCACATTTTATTTCTATGTAATTATTTTGTATTTTAATGTATAAAATGTGTACCTCGCGGTAATTGGTCGTATTCTTTTTTAGAAATCTTAGTACCTCCGCTTTCATTTATATAAACTTTAATTTTTATTAAACGTTAGATTGTAAAATTCTTCCAATTCCATCTAACAAATAATTTAAGTGTTGATATTTGTGCAAAACTCAATGCAATAATGTTATGATAATATACATATAACGTATATCAATACAAATTTACTTAATTCCTAGGGATTATAGAAATATGTAATGTAGAATCATTGAACAATTTCCTGTTATTGCCAACTTAAAGACAAATTATTTATGTATAGGTACATAAGAAATTGAAAAGAAAGAAAAAAAATCATGTGAATATTCAATTGTTACATTTTTAAACGAATTTAGGAAGAATTAAACGTAAAATTTAATTTTAAATCCTGTTTCACTGCATTTAAAAAAATCACAGTACGTATACTTTTAACATGACTAATTTAAATAATCTATCATTGAGACGTTTCTCCTGCCACACACGCTAATATTTATAAGTTGTTTTTCAAATGTTTAGGAGTCTTCAAAAATTAAATGCTAATTACTTTTTATCAGTTTGTGACACAAAGTGTTAACTTCACTGCATAATTTAACTTAAAATAAATATAACTTAACATAGCATAATGATAAAAATTTACTTTGTTTTTTTAATATTTATGTGTTAACCTTTCCCATGCGGTGCTAAAATTAAAATACGTGTTCTGGTGTTGTACACTCGGTGTACATGTATTACACTCGATGTACATTATCATAATAATTTAATATTAATCTTAATCAATTAAACAACTTTGTATCAACCACTTAACTAGTAACTCTACGTCTACCAGTTTTGATACCACCGTATCTTCATCAGAACGCAAACTAACGTTAGTTTACGTCCGTCCTGATGAATTTACAGTGGTATCAAAACCGGAAGACATAGAGTTACTAGTTAAGTGGTTAATACAAAGTTGTTTAATTAATTAAAATTAATAATTATGTCCAACCACAAAGTTAACGCTATAAACATCAAAAATATAATTTAATAACTTTATATGCCACAGGATAAATGAAAAGGTGGGTAGGCAATTTTATCTGTAGTTCTGTTCCTTGGATTGTGGAAGGGGTAAGCCGCTACCGACACTTCAATGTCGAAACATTAAATATAAATGATTTCGATGACACATGTTCTTTTGATAAGATTTTCAGTTTAAACCAAGTATAATACGAGTTGATACAACCGGCCCCTGTTAAAATAGCCCGTTTCTGACTAACATCTGCGTATATGTGATTAAAATACATGTTTGCCTCAGAAACACTGCCAATATTAAAATGTTTTGTGTAATTAACAATTGAAACAAGCAATTCTATATGTTTTCATTTAAATTTTTTTATTCAAGTGTGTATTGGTATTTGTACCTGCTGTTTTAGATACATTATCATTTAGATATAAATCACGGAATTGAGAGTAAAAGTATTGTACACATATTTTAATTAAATGAATTGTGTATTTTGTTTGATGATTTTTAATCTAGTAAAGTGTTGCCATCTGAATGAATTTTTACATATTTGGTTAGCGTCAATAAATTTGAAGAATTTCATAAAGTTTGTCATCAGAAATACGCACAAAAAAAAAATTCAGTTATTAAGATACAATGCATCCTATTTGAGATTTATCTGTTTTCATGTAGAATTTTTTAATTAACAGATTTTGCTGTCGTCATTTTTTTTATAATTAAAAATTATACAATTTATTTTAAGTTAACATGTTTCAAAGTAATGTTGTATATTTTTATAAATGTGAAAATGAGAAAAGATTGTAATGAAACAATGATAAATTTTGTTATAAAAATGTATTCATGTTTTTGTCGTGATGTTGATTAAATTTGATACCGCTGTAATTTTCATCATGACCAACTAACTATTCGTTTAAATTAATAATTTTATCATAATTTTTTAACATTACATTAATTTACCATTATATCTGTCTATATATTATATGATATAAAGAAAAAATATCTTTAATTATGCGTGTATCGGAATAAGATACTTAAATATAAACGCAGTCTTTTCATTTTAAAAAATATCAATAGCTTGTGTTAAGTATCCTTACAAGTGTGTAGAACCTTTACGAGGACCATCTTTAAAGTTAGCCTATTGTTGCCATATTTTATATAATTTTCCAAAAGTGCATAATTTTAAGATGTCAGTGTTAAAATAAATGTAATTCTTGTTTATTCCACAGTGCAATTTACTTTATTAAGGATAGAAAAAATCTTAGATGCAATGTTCCCTGTGTTTTTTAGGTCACTTGTAATTCTTAGACCTTCAAATTCAAAAAAAAAATTGTGTAATTTGAAGGTTTGATGTGTTTGTTGGTGGAGAATTGAAGAAAAACATTACCTCATCATAACATTAATTCATAAGGCGATTTGAGGGGCTGTAAAAATATGGTATCCCAAATAGCAGTAATACACAGAGTGTCTCATAGACAGTAGCAAAAACTTCAGGGGAGTTTTCTTCATGCAATTTTGAACACAAAATATTTTTTACACTTTGGGTGAAATTTTGACAGTTACGGAGATAAGCAACATCGAAGTTTGCTTTTTTTTTTCCAATATTTTTGACTTATTTTCAGTAAAATGTTAATCACTACAGTAATATATATATGGAATATTAAATAAAATTTCGCTTTCATACAAGTCAAATAAAATTATTAATATCATGATTTGGTTCGATAAGCGCATTCAAAATATCAAATGGGAACAACCCTCATATATGATGATGTATGAAAAAAAAATATTTTGTAAGGTTTTTGCCATTTTATTTGACTTATATTAAGGTGAATGAATTTTTAATATTCCATATAAGTTATTGTAGCGATACTCCAATATTTTACAGAAAATAAGTAAAAAATAAGAAAAAAATACTAACTCTGATGTCGCATATCTCCATAACTCTTTCAACATTTCTCATTCGAAGATTAAATAATATTTTCTATTCGAATTTGAATGAAGAAGACTCCCCCGAAGTTTTTGCTACTAGCTTCGACACCCTGTATAATAGTGGTATCCAAACAACTTTATATTAATATGTACTTATAAAGTTGCAATTATCTCAACTTCTCATTTTCTGAAATACCATGTTTTACTGCCAGTCCCTACATATATTTAAGTTTGTTTACATATTTACGTATACAATATAATATTACATATATACAAAGGATTAATAATGTATTATGTATTTTAACGTAATATAAATTTTAGATTTGTGTTGAAATTTAGGTTCAAACTACCATATTATTATATGTTAGTTGTCTTGTTAAAATTTGTGCGTGTGCTATATTTTTTTGTGTGCGCTATGTTGGCAAATGCGCAAGCGCACATCTTAGGGGGGGACATTGCTTTAGGTGTATTGTATTTGATGAATTGTAGATTTTAAAATTTAATAACATTTTTTCCATAAGGTAATTTGTTATGAACAAAGTAATGTTATCATTCCATAAAGCCTTGAATATTGTTTGTTTATGATTGCCATTTGTTTTAGGTGTGCGAAAGTTCGTTGAAACATAAGACAGAGTTGATAACGAAATTGGAAGAAAAGACTGAATCTATGGCGAAAACTATTGAACAACTAGATGGAAAGTAGGTTGCAATCGTTTTGTTTTTTTCTATATGATACAACCTAACATATTATATTTTTACGCGTAATAACTAAGTTAATACTGAAGGCTGTGGAATAAATAATGGGAAATCATGATATTTGATTAATAGCACTTTTTTTGGAAACAAGGGTAAAAATTCAATGTGTATAAAAATACTCAATATATTTATATATCGCAAATCAATAAAATATTGGCACGAGGATTTGATTGTGACAATGATAATTTTTATACGCAGTACTCAAAATATATTGGCTTAATTATGTCAATATTTCATGTGACAATTTAGAGGTTAATAAATATATCAGGCTTTTTAATAGCTTTTATAGTAGCTAGTAGCAAGAACTTCGGGGATATTCTTTACACTTTGGATGAAATGTCGACAGTTACCGAGATAAGTGACACCAAAGCTTGCATTTTTTTATATTTCTGACTTATCTTACTAACGTTTAACATAAAATAATTCATAAATTTTGAAAAAAAAAAACAAACTTTGATATCATTTATCTCCGTATCTGTCAACACTTTTTTTATTCAAAATTGAATGATGAGACCCCCACAATTTTTACTGCTAGCTACTAGACACCCTGTATATTTAAGGTGTTGCAGTTTAATTCCTGGAACGCATCTTTAAAAAGTACACTGATGGCATTCCCATTTCTGGAATCAGGTCTGGAAATCATTTTCCGGAATACTGTTGAATACCTATCTCATGCTCTGTTGGAATCAGTGTTAGAAAATATTCAGAAATCACAGGGAGCTAAGTAAGCTGGATAGTATAATTGGTTTATCGTTTTTTGCCCAGAAAGCCTCTTAACAGTGTCTCATTATGAATTACAATTGTCAATTTTTACGCCAGTGTACATGCAGATATACATTACCTTTTCAATAGCTGATTAAGAACTGATCCTATCAGCTTGAAATTTATGCAAGTATTTGATATGCAAGACGTTGCAGTCGATATGGACGACTACATAGTCATTTTGAGAATCAAATTGTCGCATCTATTTGCACTGCAAATCTCTCATATTAGATGTGATATTTAATATTTTTTAAATCTTCCTCAAAAAAAATTAATCTCGTTAGTAATTTGTTTATACACTTAAGTCTGGCACGGCTATATTGGAACTGAAAGTGTCAATTGCTCAAACCTGTGGTTTGGGTATTAAGTAATTCTTATCTACCGCCAATCAATGATGATTTCTGCATCATTCATCAGTACGTACCTCCATACATCGATTAACTTGCACAAGTATTGCATTGAAGCGGTGTGTGGACCATATCACGAGTTGATGTTCTACATCCACAATATTCTGAAATGCTCGAAGGAAAAAAGGTCGCACATTTAAAAGTTAAACATTTCATTTCTTATTTTTTGCAAGTTAATCAAATATCATGATTTGGTTCGATAAGCGCATTCAAAATATCAAATGGGAACAACCCTCATATATGATGATGTATTTTGGATACTCGATTCTAGATGTAGTAAACTAATTATGTTATAGTTTTGTGAAACTAATAGCAACTAATTTAATTAATTAAGTTGGGACAAATTTTCAATTCTGTAAAACGGTAGAAAGACGAATTTAAAAATCATATTTTTGAATGATGTTCTATCATATATATTTCAATTGAAATTGTAATTTTAGCCAAATTAGGCCAAATTTTAGCTTTTTTCGATAGAATTATAAATCTCATAATGCACAAAAAATGCTAAATCATATTTTATAATTGTATTCTTAATAAGTCAACGAAATCGACCTTTCCTATGTAAAATATCATAATTAACACATAGGTAATGTATAGTTATTTTAGTATTTCGCTTATATTTTTAAGTGGATTAATATTTGCGGAATACTAGAACACCTAAATTAGTTTCTTTCATGAAGGAGAGGTCGAAATATATGATTATGTACTGATTGAATGTTATTAAGTACGTTAGGATTGAAATTTTTGTCCCATTTTTAGAGATTAAATGTAATCAAAGGTATTGGCAAACCTACGCTAGGAGCAGCTGACATGTTTATTTGTATAAAAAGAATGTAAAACTAATTTATTAAACTGTATCATTTGTGATAAGCATATAAACAGTATGCTTCGTAAAAATATATAAACGATAAACTTAGTTTTACACAATATCAGTATTTGTACCATGTAAGTTGAAATGATTTTAAATGTTTTTTTTTTGTATTGTGCTACTTCAATACTGTGCTTTGATTGATGTGTCGCCAAAAGAATTTAGCGCTTCTGTAAGTTTGTTTTTTCTGAATAAATCACTATGCATTGAAATAAACGTATTTTCAATCCAGATACATAAAAAAAATTTCTCCCTTTTATATCAAAGTATTTTTTTATTTCATTTTTGTTCTTTTTGTAGGTTTGCCATTATCTTTTGTTACATTTTGGTGTTGGTGGAAAGTTCTTGCGGTTCTGAAAAATAAACATCAATATTCTAATGTTGGTACTAAATTTCATGACAAAAACTATGAACTTTCTATTGTCACCTTTTTTTGTATGTTTTTTGTATTTATGTATTTGTTTTCGTTATTTTTTGTTCTGATTTATTTTCTATTATACTCCAATTCCCCAATATTCCAAAATACACAATATCAGTGGTGTTATGGCAAAGCGATTTATTGAAATTTTAATATTTTGCATTATCTTCATATTCTTACATTATTTTTTTAAAATACATATCATTTTTTGACATGCGTAAAAATCATCTTTATTGTTACAATCTCAGTATACTCTTTCGCCGTGTTATGAATTATAACGATGTAGGTACATTGTTTAAAAAATATATACATATATTAACATTTTGATAAATTCCTTTGCCATCATGGTATGGCCACAAAAAAAAATGAAAAGTACCCACGGGGCCTTAACCTCTAAATCAGTGAGATTTTGTTAGTAAAATATACATGGAACAGAGTCAGGTTTTTTTAAACTATTTTTTTCAAAAGGTTATCATTTAGATGGAAGCAATGTCAATGTTATTGCTAAATTCATAGAGGGAAGGCTGGGGACACGAGATTTACAGGAATTCTGTAAACATTGCATTATTTTAAACTTGTTATATTAGTAGTCTATTGTGCTTGCTAACTTTCTAAAGTAGTGACATCAGTCAGACTTGACAATTGTAGTGATAGGGACGGTTTCATATTTGCTGCTGAAGACACATATTTTTCGTTACTTTTTATTTTAATTAAATATTTATTTAGAAAAGATGTTAGAGGTA
Source organism: Agrypnia vestita (assembly GCA_016648135.1). Classification (NCBI taxonomy): domain Eukaryota; kingdom Metazoa; phylum Arthropoda; class Insecta; order Trichoptera; family Phryganeidae; genus Agrypnia; species Agrypnia vestita. The sequence goes on along the minus strand of JADDOH010023770.1, from coordinate 100,955 downwards.
GTTAAGTTTCCAATACAAGTCATTATTTTTTTTAAATAACATCTTCTCTCCTCAACCCGGTTAGGGGTCACTTGGTACACATTTTTATGGGAGACTTGATCCCCCCGGATCAAATGTCCCTTATTGATTTGTTCTTTTTTTTGGGATCCAATATGCCTTGAGTGTATAAAATGAGAAAAAATGCTCAGGAAAGAAGACCGATCGATAAAAATATGTTTTAGAATGTAAAAGTATTTGTGTCACTGCAATGCTCACAGATTAGCAGTCAAGATTTTCAAAAGGTATGTCGCGAAAACAAACAGTGCTAGAGTAAAGTTGACTATGCCCCGGACTATTGACAATCACGAATTAGTCAATCCGAAAAATCGACCATCGAAAATGGATAGGAAGGTAGGCGGTAAAAAACAAAAAAATATTTGCAAAGCTAAAGCAAAAGTAATGAAACGTAAATTAAATTTTAAAGATGAAGACCTCACATTATCAGAGCGTGAGTAATTACCGCCATCTGCTGAATCAGATTTAAATATTTTAAGTCAAAGTGATCTCAAATCAGCTAATGATGATGACATCAATGATGCTACTATAATCAGTGAGGATTGGGTTATAGTGAATTTCGTCTCATAAAGAATCTACTTTATATAAAAATATAGCTTTGTCTCTATGAGACATATATATCTCGATTAACGATGTCCCCCTGGGGATAAAATCCAGTATTGTGTTCTTGAAAAATTAGAAAAAAATAAAAAATAATATTCAGTAAATATTAACAGTATACTCAAAATATTTTAATTTGTTAATGTCAATAAATATTAGCAAATGTTTGCCGTAAACAGCAATGATAATAAAATTAATTTTGTGTGTGCAATACCGGCATATTTTCATGTTTGTGTTCCATGTTTATTCAGCTACTTTCGCAATGGTATGGACAGCTATAAACATACATGTCCATTCTATGCAAATATGTTATTAGTTTTTTATATTGGTTCACGTTTATTTCCTTTTATAATTTACAATAGTAGCAGTTGTGGTATGGCAATACTAAACTGTAGCGGCAGTAATGCATTTATGAACATAATCAAATGATTTAATTGTCGCTTTGATATCCTTTTCAAAATGCATATGTATTTTCAAAATAATCCACCAGATATCACTTTTAAAATAAATAAATTCTAAAAAACAATTGAAACAATTATGAACTCAACTGAACAGAATTTGGCAAGTATTCAATATGGTGTCGCTGGTTCCATTTTACAAACAGGTTTTTAGAGCTATAACTGATATTTTTTTAAATTACACCGACTGATGAAATTATAAGTAATGTGTTATTATATTTTGATAGCGTCTTAATAGTCTTCCAAATACAATGGTAAGTATGTCGCAAGCTTACTTTGAGGAAAATTTGCAGATTAAATTTAGAGAAAGATGCAAAAGTCAAAAGGGAGGAGACGTCTAGAGTGTTGGGAACGCGAGCAGCGGAGGCAGAAAAGATCGCATCTGCCGCAGAAAGTGATTTGAGAATAGAGAGGGAATGGAGAATATCATTGCAGGTAAAAAATACAAAGAAATTTATGTTAAAAATGACAGATTTATATTACGTTTTTAAGTAAGCTAGGAAATCTATATTTACATCAGTTTACAACTTAAATTATGAAACAGAGATATGATAAAACAGGACCATATTATTTATATAATTTTTTTTACTATTGCAATTACTTACTTACCATCACGCCGTTTCTCCGCGGGGCTAGGCAGAGAGGATAGAGCGCCATACTCTTCTGTCCTGACATACATTTCGCTTCGTCTACATTCATACATCTTCGCATGCAAGCTCGACGGTTGTTCAGGCTTCTAACAGGACCATCTTCCAGTCTCTGGTTAATCTGGTCATGCCACTTCTTCGGTGGTCGCCCTCTCTTTCTGGCGCCGTCAACACTTGCATCATATGTCTTTCTTACCATTCTTTCCTCATTCATTCGCTCAACATGCCCAAACCACCTGAGCGACCCTATTTTTATTCTCTGTATTATGCTACGATCAGCTTTACATTCATTCCTAATATCTTCATTCTTTACTCTATCATACATGGATTTACCACACATATGTCTAAGGGACCTCATCTCCACTGCATTCAATCTATTGCAATTACAATTAAAATATAATGAAAGTATTTATTATTGATTGATTTGGCAGTTAATTTGTGGTGCAATCCAATTTTTTTAATTTACGTTATTCAGGTTAATATATTTTTTTTAATGACTAAAATTTTTCGATTTATACAAAAGTACGTATATATGGTAATGAGCATTTGTTTATCATATTTTATGCTGCAGGAAACAATGATGAAAGACAGAGACAGAATATCGGAACTCCAACAAGAAATAGAAGCTTTGAAACATGTGGAAAGGGTTGGTATATTAATATTTATTATTATTTACTAATTATATTATTAAGATATTAACTCTAGCTCACTATCCTTAATTTCGAGTATCAAACCATTCATCTGTAAATTTTATGACCGATTAAAATAACAATATTTATTTAATCAACTTTATTTGACACAAAATGTCCATGATTAGCAGTCTTAGAGAATCATTTTTAGAAAAAAACCTGCTTAGAACAATAATTGCACATATAAACAATATGTTCACTGCAAATTGGTTTTTTGCAGCCTTTCAAAATTGTATTATATTACAGAAAAATACCAAATTAGAGGAGGAACTTGAATCTCTGCAATTAAAATACGCCGATGCCCAAACCACCCTGGAAGAAATTGGCGACGCTCTCAGTACCGACAAGCTGAAGCTGGCCGAAGTTCTGGAGGCGACCGGGGCTGCGGCAGCAGGTGGCGGTGGCGACTGGGAGCCCCCTTCCGCCGGAGTCAGGGAGGGCTGGAGGGGGAGGAGCAGCTGGACCAGCGACAGCCAGGCCACGAGATGCAGCGGCTGTGAGAAGGAGTTTAATATTGCGAGAAGGAAGGTCAGTACACGAGTATATTCATATATTGTTATCTCAACCAGTTTAAAATTTTTGAAGTTTATGTCGTGAAATCAAGCAGTCAAGAGAATTATACTTATTTTTATTCAGGACGTGTAATATGTACCAGGCATGTAACTATAATATTGACAATTTCTTATCTCTGTGCTTATTCTTACGAGTGGTTACGTTTTTTTTTTAAATATTGGTTTTTGAAAATAAAATAAATACATACATGTTACAGTGATTAGTATATCACATTTTTTTATACTTGTTTAACTGTCCTGAGAAAAGTTAAAACTTGTGTTTGGGGATAGGGGTACATGATGCATAATGTTAGAGAGTGTTCTGTGTATAGTTTTCTGGGATATTCTGCCATGTATATGTGACCGCTCCGACCAACGTTTCGAATCCCTTTGCAGGGTCCATCATCAGGGCTGATGTGATGAGTGTGTGTTGAAGTGTAGGTTAAGTATTACCTTGCAATACCGTACCAAAGTCAGGGTGTCTCCAAGTTTGTGTTATGTTAAGTATTGGATTGCAGTACCGTGATGAAAGCAGGGTGTGTATGTCTTGATGTAGTGTGTTGTGTATCTACTAATGGATGCCGGACTGTGCGGATCGTCGATTTGATTTATCCTGCAGCACTGGATATCACGAGGTTTTTAACTTGAGACCGTCATCCCTATTAATGTTTACCGGGTATGTTTAGAGCGTGAATGATAAGTATTAGTAAGTCAATACATGGAACAGTGTAGAGAAATATAAACATCATAAAATAAATATTAGTGAATCAAATTATTATTTTCGGAGTACAGTATTTATCTCGTATGCCTTTGCTTCTGTATATCTCATATGATTATAATTATATCTTGTAAGCATCTTCATGCACATCAAACATCAAAAATCATCAACATCAAAAAACGCAACTTCAAAAAAAATACCATGCACGTGCAGTGTATTTGGAAGCACTACTTTTATGTAAACATACAGGATGTCCTGTAGCTTGTGGCAAAAACTCTAAATCTGTGCATAAGTACAAGATGTTAGCCACAATCACGCAATCGCGTTTCTTTTGATAATTTAGATATTGGTGAAAGCTGATTTGTCACTTAAAACCAGTGACAGTTAAACCATTATTTTAAACAGTTGTTTTCAGTACAGTTATTTGGGATCTGTATCTGATTGTATTGATGATTGATAACTACGATATAATTGTTGCCTAGTATCGATGGTTGCCCGTCTAATTGCAAAAAATCAGTTGCCATTCATTGACGCAATCAGATACAAATCTCAAATAGCGGTTCGTGTGTCACCAGTTAAAATACCATCACTACTCAAAACATCTTGGCACATCACCTTTGACATGCATGCCATAGGTTTGCCATCATTATTATTATTATTATTATTGATAATGGGCAGGCAGCTTAAGCTGATAGGCCCATATCACTGTCTCTCATTTGAATATCCAGCCTATTCTTAAATTGGTTGACACTGGCTGCAGACACAACATCCTCGGGCAAACTGTTCCACATATTGACCACTCTATTGCTTAATGCATGCTTTCTTGGGTTACACGAGAACCGAGACTTGTTCAACTTCAGGTGATGTCCTCGAAGGCCCACATTAGTGTTAAATGCAAACATATCTGTCATATTAGGAATATTGTAGTAGCCCGATAGAATCTTGAATGTCTCGATGAGGTCACCTCTTGCTCGTCGCTCCTGAAGAGTGGGCAGTTTCAATACTCTCAGCCTTTCCGCATATTCCAGGTTTTTAAGACCCAAGGGCAATTTTGTGGCTCGTCTCTGAACATTTTCCAGTAAAACTATATCTTTAACAAAATATGGATTCCAGATCTGAGAAGCATATTCGAGGAGAGGCCTCACATATGTCTTATAAATAGTTGTGAATAGTGGTACTGTCAGATGTTGGAATGATCTTCTCACTAAATACAAAATAGAGTTAGCCTTCTTAACCACACTCGCTATGTGCTCACACCATTTAAAGTCCTTGGTAATAGTAACACCCAGATCCTTCTGCGAGACCACTGACTTAATCAGGCTTTTGCATTGCACTAGGACTATCTTGGACGTGTATATTAGAAAATAAAAATAAAATAAATTGTTGTATTTTCACAGCACCACTGCCGTCGATGCGGTCAAATATTCTGCGGCGCATGCAGCGAGGGTTCCATGGCTCTGGAGGGTCATCCCAGACCAGTGAGGGTCTGCGACAACTGTCGGAGCAGGCTCGCGAACACATGATAAGATCTTTTTCCAATCTCAAAGGTCAAGCAGGCACGTCCAAAATAATTCTTAGACCGCTTGGCCGTTCCTAGTGTTTACGCTTCGCCGACTTTATTCCCTCCTCCAGAAGATTCTACTTGATTAAAAGTTATTAAATACATAGTCACACAAATTTTTCATATTATTTATTTTAATGACAATGCCTGTATAAAATGAGCCTCAACGTACAAAATTATTTATCTTATTTATTGTTTTTTTTTAAAGTTATTTCAACGACACATGTCTCTGTTTATATGTACAAAATATTGACTCCTTTTAAATTATTTTTGACTCAAAAGACTATTGTATGTACTTCTTGAATTTTGTTTTAAATCAAGTTCTTTTAATTGTAACCTTTTTACCAATATAAATAAATATGTACTAGGATCGTTCAGAAAATAAAAAAAATAATTTAATGAGCATATATTTTCATGAAAATAGATTGTTACACAGTTATGTAGTTTCTAGTCGTTATCCTGCGACAAATCATGGGACATAATAATAATTAATAATGACACTTGCATGTAATATGAGTCGCGCGTTTGATATGTTACACTGGAGCGCCCGGGCCTCATTAGCGGCTAATCATCATCAGTAGTGCTGTAATTCCAGCCTAATTCCTGCGAGTTATGAACAGATGGACATTTGAAATTAGGAAAGTTGATTTTTCTACATAATCGACATTCAGATTGATGCACTTTTGTATGCGTGCCATCAGCTTTTGTATATCAGTGTCGAAGAACTCAATTTCCACTCTTTTTAGCTACATTTCAACCGTTTTTCCAGCTAAAAATTCCGTAAGCTTAGCGAAAAGATGATAATTGCTGGGAGCAACATCCAGACAGTAGGAGAGTGAGCGACGATGCTAAAGAGTTGGAGTGTGAGTTCTTCAACACTGGTGTACAAACGCTGGTGCCTCGTCTAAAAAAGTGCGTTGATCTGAGCGGCGATTATGTGGAAAAATATCTGTATACCTGTGTTACAATCTCTGCAAATTTTATGAAAATATATGAACTTTTCAATTTTAAAAATAATGTTATGACATTATTTTCTGGACAACAAACACTGCTAATGTTATATAATATATAAAAAATATATAAAATAAAATAATATTATGACATTATTTTCTGGACAACAAACACTCTTTGTTACAAACTCACTTCACTGTATCTGTAATCAAATTTTCCATGAAGTGTGTGATTCAAAATTGATAAGCGTGATAAAGACAAAAATACTGCTCTAAAAATGTTACGATGAAATACTTACAATTTTACACTTATGTATTGCTCTTCAAACTTATTTCATCTCCAGTTCTTCTTATTACCACTCCTGGAAGATGTGTTGGAAGTCATTCTTCGACATATGCTTGAGAATCGCGTATAGCGCCTCAACTTAAATTATATCGGAGTCAAATCTTCATTCTTTGAGGTCCCTCTTAGCTATGAGGTATTGAAAGAAGTTATATATTACAATGTCAGGAATGTATTGTGAGTGGGATACCATAGAAGTACCTTTAAGCCATGTATTCACTAGGGGACAAATCGCGAAACATTCCGCTTGACATGTCGCATCAACATCTACGCTCATGTTTCGGGGACAATGACGCGGCCATTTGACGTGTACACACCGGGACTCGCATATCTTGTCGCGGAAATGTCATTTAATGAGGTTATGACACTTGCGTATCATTTACACTTTGTCATTTAGCGAAAACGGGGTTCCGCGCAATTTGAAATATTTTTTTGGGTCGCAATTTCAAATTAACGAGGTTTTACTGTAGTAAATTGAATATCATTAAAAACAAGATCCTTTTTGTAAATAATTATCGTTTTTCACACGTCGCGGAAATGTCTCCCGATGAGTTTATGATAACAGCTGCCTATTTATATATGTTAATGAGTTTATCGAAACGTAAGAGGAGGAAAAGGTGGTGGATGCGAAATTATTTACTGCAAAGAGAAAGAAGGACGGATATTCTATGCGATCTTCGAATGTCTGACGGATCTTTTGTCAATTTCACTCGAATGACAACAACTGATTTCGAAAATTTATTACAAATGATCGGGCCTTCTATTGCCAAGCAAGACACAATATTACGGAAAGCTGTTGGCCCTCATATTAGACTTGCAATTACATTGAGGTACTTGTCGACTGGAGATTCCTATGCTTCCTTGTCATACACTTTTCGAGTTTCAAAACAACTGATCAGTAAAATAGTACCAGAAGTTTGTATGGAACTGATAAATGCTTTGAAGATGTATGTAAAGGTGGGTGCAGTATCAATTTCATCATAAAAAAAATATGTAGTTATTTACATGGATAATTAATAATAAATATTAAATTTTATTTAAAACATATATTTTATTAACTTAAAAAAATTACAATTTAAAATAAAGATTTAACAAAAAAAAACAATTAATCTATTGATACGTTTATATTTTCTAATATTTCAACATCCACTAGCAGTGGACTCGAACTATCCTGGGCGTAAACACTTGATTTGTTAGACTCTTTATAACTCCCCATGCGTGCTTCAATTAAAATATTGTTTATATAATATTTCGCTTGGAGGATAGAATGTGCTTCTTGCACCTCGCGCAGCTCTGAGGCGACATATTGTCCATACACAGTAAATTCGTCCCGTTTTTCCTCCAGCATTTTCTTTTTCGCATTCTGCATTATTTCAAAGGCCTCTTCTAATTTTTCATCATATTGAAACATTCTCCTTTTTGAGGCTTTGGAAGATTTAGTAGGCGGCGTCTCCATAACTTCAAATTCCAACGGGTCCACATCGTATGCTTCAGGACTCATGATGTTAGGAGACTCGGAGAACTGTTCATTGACATCACAGCGTATTGTCTGAAAAGTAAAAAGACTTCAGGGTAAAAAAAATCTAATTCGATGCTTTTAGGTGCCAGTAACTGCAAATGAATGGAAGGAAAAGGCTCACAATTATGAAATATTATGGAACTTCCCACATTGTATTGGAGCCATAGACGGGAAACACGTCTTGATTCAAGCACCTCCAAATACCGGCAGTGATTTTTATAATTACAAAGATCAATTTAGCATTGTGCTCTTGGCTATAGTGGATGCTGATTACAATTTTATATATGCTAATTGTGGTGCTAAAGGAAAGTCATCTGACAGCGGACTTTTTCAACAGACTTCTTTTTATAAAGCCATGGTTGAAAACCGACTCAATTGGCCAGAACCGGAGCCATTGACGTATGGTGAAACAAACATGGCCTTCGTATTAGTGGGAGACAGCGCATTTGCACTGTCTGAACATATGATGAAGCCATATCCCGGTAACCACGAAGTAGGAAGTACGAAGCGCATTTTCAACTACAGGCATTCGCGAGCAAGGAGAATTGTGGAAAATGTATTCGGTATCATGTGTGTTGTGTTTCGTTTGTTTCGCAATACTATTGCACTCCGGCCTAAAAATGCTGAAGTAGTTGTATTAGCCTGTGTTTATTTACATAATTTTTTAAGGCGAAATAAGCAATCGAGATCACTCTACACCCCACGTGATACCTTTGATTCAGAAGATTTGGATCACAACATCGTGGATGGATCTTGGCGAAGAGAAATTGGATCTAATATGATGAATTTAGAAATGATAGGAAGACCTTCTCCTCAATCTGCCATGGAAGTGAGAGAACAGTTCGCTGAATATTTTATGAGTGCACAAGGAAGTGTTTCGTGGCAGAATAATTTTGCTTAAGAATTAACTAATCACTAAAATTTAGTTGTTGTTTAAAATTTAGTTAAACGTCGACACAATTTTATACGCAGGCATTTTTTCCCATTTTTATTTTGTAATGTTTTCTGTATAATTTTTTTCTGTTTCTGTACATTTTCTAATTTATTTTTTATTTATTTATTATTGATATACATCCTAGGGGGCTTTTAGTTAAATTAAAAAACAACTAAAAAAGAATTACCGTCGACACAATTTTATAAGCAGGCGTATTTTCCCATTTTTATTTTGTAATGTTTTCTGTATAATTTCTTTTCAGTTTCTGTATAATATTTTCTGTTCTGTATAATTCTGTATAATATTTTCTAATTTATTTTTTATTTATTTATTTATTATTGATCTACGCCCTAGTGGGCTTTTAGTTAAATTAAAAAACAACAAAAAAAGTTAAAGAATTAACGTCGACTCAATTTTATACGCACGCGTTTTTTCCCATTTTTATTTTGTAATGTTTTCTGTATAAATTTTTTCAGTTTCTGTATAATATTTTCTGTTCTGTATAATTCAGTATAATATTTTCTAATTTATTTTTTATTTAGTTATTTATTATTGATCTACGACCTAGTGGGCTTTTACAATACATGAAAGTTAATAAGATTTGATAAGATATGAGCCCCTGCGATATCCTAAGATACTCGAAGATGACAAAATATAAAAGGTTAAAAAATTTTGCAAAAATTCAAAACATAATGACAAAACCGCTGAAGGAGCTAAACTCGATAAAAGAGATTTTTTTCGGAATATACGTTAAAAAATCATTTTACTATTTTTCTCATGGTACCAGGGATCTCCTTGTATTAGGGGTATAAAAGCAAAGGCAGCAATATAAAAAAATATAAATATTTTTTTATTTCAGTCACCGAGGATGGCTTATTTAGAATGTACTGAATTTGAGATTTTATCGGAAACTCTGTATAGCTCTATCCCTTCCAAAATCATGCTACCAAATCACTATTAAAAGCAACGACAGCAATATCCACTTCAACCAATGGATGTTTAGCCGGTTAGGTGTGATGTGAGTATGCATTCTGAGAGGAAGAATATGTCCACCAGTCCAGAGACAGATATTCGTATCGACCCATGACGTGTATCATACGAGTGCACGGGTAATTTGTGAGATGTGTTAGCAGAGGTGGGATAGGTAGATGAATACAAGGTGTGAATTATGCTCACAACCTCTTGCTCGTCACTCTTGAAGACTCTCAGCCTTTCCGCATATCCAGGTTTTTAAGACCCAAGGGCAATTTTTTGGCTCGTCTCTGAACGTTTTCCAGTAAAACTATATCTTTAGCAAAATATGGATTCCAGATCTGAGAAGCAAATAAACAAAATTGTTTATTGTGAGCATAATTCACAAACAAATATACAATATAGATATACCTAATATAAATACTGTAAATAATTGACGGTATCACTATTCACAACTATTTATAAGACATATGTGAGGCCTCTCCTCGAATATGCTTCTCAGATCTGGAATCCATATTTTGCTAAAGATATAGTTTTACTGGAAAATGTTAAGAGACGAGCCATAAAATTGCCCTTGGGTCTTAAAAACCTGGAATATGCGGAAAGGCTGGGTCTTGAAACTGCCCATTCTTCAGGAGTGACAGCAAGAGGTCTATCGGGCTACTACAATATTCCTAATATGACAGCTATGTTTGCATTAAAACACTAATGTGGGCCTTCGAGGACATCACCTGAATTTGAACAAGTCTCGGTTCTCGTGTAACCCAAGAAAGCATACATTAAGCATTAGAGTGGTCAATATGTGGAACTGCCTGAGGGCGTTGTGTCTGCAGCCAGTGTCAATCAATTTAAGAATAGGCTGGATATTCAAATGAGAGACAGTGATATGGGCCTATCAGCTTGCCTGCCCATTATCAATAATAATAATAATTATTATTATTAAAAAATATGTATATATTGATATAAATAAACATATTTGCGATGAATGAAAGATATGAAATGTAATAAATTAGATGTAGCAATGTAAAAACAATATAAATAAACAGTATAAAATAATTTAACAATAGAAATGATCATTATATATGGGAATAAACAAAATGAGGAACAAACCACAAGTAAAATTTAGTCAATTAAAATGTAATTTATTCTATTGGTATATACTTAGTCTAAGTGTTTCTTTAATTCGGGTATGCTACTACAATGAAAAATGTGTTTAGAAATTCTGAGAATCTCTTCTGTATGATAATTTCTTCAAATGGAGTACATTCATTAAATTATCATAATTTTTGTTTTCTACTGGATTCTAAAATTTATAAATCTCAAGAATTTGTGTTATACTCTTTCTATTTTCCTAGAGTGTGTGTCATAGTAAGGAGACCACAAAGTTGAGTTATATTCCAATATGAATGTGTATAATGTAGTAAGAGAGCAGAGCGAATTAAAGTTTTTGACACAAATCCTAAGGATTTCATTGCTTTGTTGCAGATTTCGTTATAATGTTGAATAAATGACAGTTTTTTGTCGAAAAGCACACCCAAATCCTGAATAACTGAGACTCTACATAGATCAATATCATTAATACAGTATTGAAATATATGGTTTTGTTTTTACTTCTATTAAAACTTATCAGTTTACATTTTTCCACATTAAGATATACTTCATTATTGCAGCACCACGTATAAAGCAGATTAAGGTTATTTTGCAAAGTAATACAGTCATTTATCTTTGAGATCGCTTTATATATTTTAAGATCATCTGCAAACAGCAAAAGATGAACTCCATGGAAAATGACAACAATATCATTTATGAAAAGTAAAAATAGAATAGGCCTGAGGTGAGACCCTTGATTATCCTCCTTTTGATAATAAATATAATAAATGACACTATTATAAAATTATTTTCTAATCATTAACCTCCTTCAAAAACCAATAATTTTAAGAAACCTTTATCGAAATCAATCAGCGGTTGCCGAAATATTTATTTTCTAAGGTGATACAGAAAACTTTTTTTAATATAAAAAATTAAACATTACTTGTGTTTCCAATGTGTCCATACTGCCGGTTGTTGTTTCTCCTCTCAGTAAAAACTTCATTGCATCATAGGCAAACCATGTACTGGATATCGTATCATCCCGTCCGCTACCAGTGGTTTTTGAAGACGATATTTTCTTCCTTTCTCTAATGAATTGTGAGCGAAGGGTATGTATTTTAGCTTCTACTTGCTTTCTTGGTAATTTCAGTGCGTTTGCTATGCCCTCCCACGCGTCGTTTTTCTTTATTTTATTTTTATATTCTTTGTTTGACGTGTCCCACAACAATGCATGGCTTTGATATAGTTCGATAAGTTTGAAAATAATCTCATTTCCCCACATAGTCATTTTGAATTTTGACAGATAGGTACCGCGCATGCGTATTCACTCGTAAACATACCACGTGGTACTGACGTCCCGCGTAAATGTTGCTGTGAGCTCGCTCGGATACCGTGCGCATGGCAACGTTGCCACAGCACGTAGAAATGCCGCGCTATGTTGTGCGCGACGTCGCGGAACAGTGCACGATGTTGCAACGTCACGTAGACTCTATGCCGCGCGTGCTGTTGAGGGACAATTTGTCCCCTAGTGAATACAGGGCTTTACGAGATCAAAAACTCTTTAAGTTACCTGTCACCAAGCTATCTACGTGTGGGATTGCATTATGCATTTTCTGAATATGGTCCTTCATTAGTTGCTGTATAATGGTTAAATAGTAAACTGCAGTGGCCTTGAAATATCCTCACACGTGTCATCCTCATGCAGTCAAAGAATTTGATTACTTCTACCAATGTTGCAATGTAACGTCGCATACACCCCAAAGTCCTTTCCAAAGCTCAATAAATGCCTACGAAGCAGTTCTGTTCCAGATCTAGACACAAAATTTAATCATAGACATGGAAGCTTAGATGTAAAAAAATACACATCAGTTTTTTAGGACTTTGGCTGACGGACTTCAGATCACTTTTCAACATTGTACTACTTGTTAAAATAATTAGCAGAAGCAGTGCCAGTCTTTATGGACCACCCATCGTATATACAACCAAGATGATTTGTTAATGTATTTTTAAGAATTATTTATTGAATTGTTTAATTTTAATGAATCATTGAGTTAATATTTTAGAAACCTGTTAAATTTTTATTAATGAATTTATTTAAGTTCTCACTTTTCGCATGGCTCTTCAAAATCTTCTGTTTAGAGTTTTCTGGGCTATTCTGCCTTGTGATTTCTGCGCTTGTGCTGTTGTTTGCAGTACAATTGAATCCAGATATGTAAATATACTGGTTTTTGCAAAGGCGCTGGCTCCAATATAATTTTCAGTCTATTTTTGCATTGGGTTTATCATTATATATCTTGTATTTTCTTTTACTGGCTTCTGATTGTGATCATCCAATGATATCCAGAGCATCTGCGTGTGCCATAATTTAAACTGAAGTGGTACCGCCCATTTCTATTTTAAACAAAACAATTGTTACTTTCTTTTTGACATGGTATTTCAATTACGTCAGAATTTAAACAACGACGCACCCTGCTTTCAAGATGGTATTGCAAGCCAGTTCTTGACCATAATACCGGCGATGTGTGCCCCAATGATGGACCCTGCATGGGATACAAAACATTGGCTAGAGCGGTGGGATACACACCACAAAATAGCCCAGAAAACTTTACACAGAAAATGTATTTATTTTCGAAGCAATTTTGAACGAATTCAAAATAAATATATAAATATATTTCAATCTTGCTTGTCTTAATAATTAATATTATTTATTTAATTTCCCCATTTTGCAATATGTTTTAATTTTTCACATTTTTATTTATTTAGAATTTATTTGCACAAATGGTCTATTAATAAATTTCTTCTCTATTAATTTTGTAAGTGTTATTTGAAGATATGTTGAAATGTTAAAATAGATCATTTTTTACCTTCCTTGTGCCCAACTACTGCGTGGTTAACAAAAATATTCTTTATGTATATATCGAACTCTAAAGAAAATGTGGTACATAATTACCAAAAAATATATTTGTAAATAATTGTTGTTGAAATATTTTAAAATAAACTTTGTAACTACTTTTACTACTAGTTTTTAATACATAAATTGATTCCATTGAAATGACTAATGATCTTTATGTTATTGGCTTTTTATTCTTCTTATATATTCTACATGAGTACCGTAAATTATACAACTTTGTTCCTATTTTTGAATCTTTCGATAAGTCGATTTAGAATCATGATTTAGAATCGTGGTCACTTCTTCGGCTTCTACAGTGCGAATGGCTTTCCCCTACACTTCTTGATCCTGAGCTACATTTAGAGCAATGAGGGTATTCGTAGCAAACGACCCCAATAACAAATCTCGAAGGCGTCTTTATCGGAGTCCATGTTTCGACTCCATATAGAGCTACGGAGAATATCGAAGCTTTTAAGCAGCAAAACTTTTGTTTGTGAATCTTATTGTTCGATAACCATTAAAATTTTCACATCCAAAATTACATTTAATCCAGATTTCCATCTAGAAACACTAAAATATAAGTGTACAAAATGCTCGTCAGACCAGTGCTCACATACGCAGCTGAGACATGGATACTGACCAAAAGAAATGAGCGATGTGGCGTATCTGTGACTTTGGGGCAGGCGTTACAACAACGCGCTCTATACTACTTTCAGAAGCTAAGCTTCACAAAATTTATAAAATTGGGAAGAGAGAATAACAATAACAATGAATGAGAATAACAAGCACCAAAATCCCTACTGAATTCAAGACCATTGGGGCGAAGGAGCTTAGGAACGCCAAAATCAAGATGCGACAATGTTCTCAAAGGCATACCTGCCTTGGATTCTCCCTGGAGGCAGCTAGCACAAGACCGAGACAAGTGGAGGAAGATTCTTGCGGAGGCCGAGACCCACAAGGAGTTGTAGAGCCAAAAGTGTTGATGATCGTTCGATAACAGAAGAAAATGAGCTTAAATAAAAAGTGGGAAATTGGAACAAAGTTGCATGATTTTCTGTCTCAGGAAACTAATGAGAGTTGCAAATATTTGCGACTATATTAATTGTGTATTTGTTCAAAGTTTGTCCATTAAACTCATGTAATCATATTGTTAAGTCTAAAAAACAAGCTAAAACTTATATATTTTTTAAATAGAAATGTGAACACGGATTGCGTGTCACATCAATATTCTTACTATTTTCAAACTAAGCTAAACGCCTGTGCTATGAAAATAGGACCAATTTGCTGGTCTGGAGTGAGGTTCGAACCGGCGACCTTTGGATCAGGCGAGAGTCCTAACCACAAGACCTATAAGCTACTCTATTGTATTGTAAAAATCAATAATCAAGTTATAACTTATATATATTGTAAAATCATATAAAAAAACCTACAACTCGTTAAATTTTAATGTAAACATGTTAAATGTTGGCCTCTCATGTATTGAAAATTATAATCTGACAAAGTGAATGCTTTATTTAGAAACTTTGTGTGTTGTATATTTGTTCGATTTTTCTACAGTTAATGGACTTCAAAAAATCTCAATCTATTATAATTTATTTTAACATTAAAATGATAAAATGAAAACGTGTCAATGTATATATATAAAAAATGTAAAGGAAAAATTATTTTATTTAGTTATTAAGGAAATTTCTTTTTTATTGAAGTTGAGGTGCATTTAAAATTTTTGTCTAATAACTCTAATAGTTATTTTTTTAGAAATGAATTCTTCGTGTTTATTAATCGGTGCTAAAATATGTAATTATTTGTAATATATAAATACATCTATTTATTTATTATAAGATTTTTAATATTGATTCACATTTTTTGTGAAATTGAGTTAAATATGTTATTACCTGTTTACTCTTTTCAATACACTTTGCGATTCAGCAATTCATTGTTGGACTGTGATGAAAGTAACTTGTGAAAGTAACTAAATGAAATTCATTCATTTTAGTAAAATAAAATGATTAAAACCTTGTGGAAATACATACATATTATGGTTTAATTTTACAAAAGGTAAGTCAGAAAATATTGAGAAAAAAAATGCAAACTTTGAAGTCTCTTGTCTCCATAGCTATTGTTGTTGTAGGCCATTGATGTTAAAACATTTTCAATTCATAATTTCGGCAGGAATACACCTGTTATTGTGGACTGGCTCTGTTATACCCTGTATAAAAAAATTATTTCCATATAAAAATTTACTGAATAAATACACACAAAATATATTAGAACAACTAAAAATAACTGATTTGTTAGTTATGATATTTTAGATACTACTGTATTTAACAGTATAAAAGTTCACCCTTTGAAGATCAGCGCGAGTGGAGAATTTCAATATTTGTTTTTTTAACAAAGTGAGTAAAAAAAATTATAATGAATTTTAATATTATTAAAAACATTAAAAATTTGTTTAAAAAATGAGTATAACAACCTAAATTAATTGATATGCGTGTCAGTACTTTGTGGTGCAAAGTGATATTTTTAATTTTTCTAAACCTAACTCTATAGGTACTACACACACTACTGAGTTTTATTATAACTAATTTTGAAAAGCTCTGTCCCTCTATATTCATTAGCAGTTATTCAAATCTGTTGATAAGAGGGACTGTATGTTTCGAAACTATAGTTTAATGTGTTAAAACATGTGAGCTCATTGTGCGTATTGTTTACATTGTTTGGTTCATTTAATTTTTTTATTATTTTAAACACAATTTAAAATGACATAAAATGTAAAAACGTTAAATAATGACATAAATTAAAAATTTTGATGTGACACATTTTTTTCAGAATTTGATGTCATCAAATATAATCCGATACTAATAAAAAGTAACAGTTTGACGATTGCTGCTTTTAAGCAGGATTTTATGGATCATTTTGTGACAACATTTTAATTATTATTCTCCTGTTGTCATTGGGAATGTTCCTAAAGGGAATATGGAATGCCATCTGAAGTTGTCAATTCTGACCTCATTGCAACAGCGACTAGTAGAATACAAGTAGTGTAAGCTGAGAAATTATTATATTTGATGAAATATATCTGGGTGATATGTATATAACTTTTGTATAAAAACTTTGGGTCAGTTAAAAATATTGAGATGTTACATTGTAATAAAAATAGAATATGTACAAAGGATATTCCAGGGTGGGATGATACAAAAGTGCACCAAAGACTTCAAATACGCTGTTGCCGTCTAATGTGGTGACTTTCTTCAATCCGCAGTCTATGCATGCGTGCTTTGTATGAACATTTCCATACACAGAGAGCCGCATTTGGAAATTAAGATTTATTAATTTATTTTTATTTTGTCACTTTACTTTATTGTTATGGATTTCAGTGTTTATTGTTTTTGATTGTTTAAAATGATCAGGAATGCTAAACCTTGTTAATTTTATGAATTTTATAAATTTATATGTAGAGAATAAATATGAGATCATTGAAAAACTTGTGTGTTTTAAAAAATTAACCTTTTCCTGGCAGCTTGCATGTATCCGTGACACTTGAATGCTGTGCCTATTAGATAGTGATGGTCAAACCGTTATTTTAACTGGTTATTTTTGATACAGCTATTTGGGATTTGTATCTGATTGTACCGTTTTTTGGTAACTAAGATATAACTCTTGTATAGTGCTGACGGTTACACATCGAATTGAGAACAATTAGAGAACAAAGTAGTTCAATTTCTCTGACAAGATTAACACTCATGTGAACAATAGTGGTGATAGTTTTACAATACTATGGTTAGAGTGTATAGTGTTGTGAATGTAGTAGTGTATAGTTGGTCCTGACGAAGAGACGGATACGTCTCGAAACCGGTAGACCGTAAATCTGGTAGTGGTTTTTACTAAGTATACTAACATTCTGTGAGAACAATTAGTTCACAATCATCAATGCAATCTGATACAAATCTCAAAAAACTGTTAGTGTGTCACCTGTTAAAATACCATCACTACTTGAGACATATGTGACACTAAGGCCCGGTTGTTTCAAGTTCGATCAAAGTAAGCGGTCGATAAAAGCATAGATTTTTACGAAAACGGATCGTCTGATTGGTGGAGAACGTAAAATTTCAGTTTAAACTCTACGCTTACTTTGATCGAATTTGAAACAACCGGGCCTAAGGGCCGGTTGTTTCAAGTTCGATCAAAGTAAGCGGTCGATTAAAGCATACATTTTTACGAAAACGGATGGTCTGATTGGTGGAGAACGTAAAAATCTATGCTTTAAAAGAACGCTTACTTTAATCCAACTTGAAACAACCGGTCCTAACTCTGATTGTATGTTGAGGGTTCACCAACTAAGTAAGAACATAGTTACTGTGGATAAGTTCACTTCTTTGCTGCCTAATGTGTTAAATAGGCATCGTACTGAAATCTTTTAAAAAATCTTCACACCATTTCTTATCTCATATAATATACATTCATATTCCCATGCAGGGGCGTGCAGTCATAACATTGAATGATGACTTAACATATATTTTGATAAGAAAATTGAAATAAATGATATGTCACGTAACATTCCTATTGCAATAATTATTATATGTATTATTCAGTATACAATATATTATAATATTCTGTCAGATAAATCAGTTTCAATATTTTTTCCCAATCTTAAGGTAAAAGTGATGCTTCAATGTTCTCAGTGTACGTGTAGTGCTCCCATGTTATCCTCTGTGTTTTCACGTCACGTGTTTTACTCTCATTTTGAATTTGGCGCCAAAACCATTCAGACCAATCGCCACTTGCCGTGTTTGTGTTTTATTTTGCCATTATCGTGCGTCGATATATTGTATAAAAAATACTGCCTTACTATGTTTTTTTTTGTAATTTTTAATTATTTTGATAAAATATTTTTATACTGTGCATCTAATTATGTATTTTTGTAATGGATTATATGGAGCAATAGAATTTTTAAATGGCGTACCTGAATTTTCATAGTTACTGAATTTATGCATTGTATTATTTTACAAATTTTGATTCGTATCCCTATAAAAGCCTCCATCCATATTAATATAAAATATATTTGAAAGAGACTGAAATTGCAGCGCTGACTGAAGAATTGAATTATGATTTTGATGTGACAAATGATGAAGGACATGATGAATAAGAGTAATTTATTTAATACATTTTTTGTGAAATGGTAAAGACAAATAAGACATTTTGATTGAATTTCTTTTTATTTCAATGTGAATATAAATAACAAAATAACAACCAAAATTACAATTTCAGAGAAATGAAAAACCCTTTTTAAAAGATTACTCATTTATAAAGCAATATGCTGCGTATGTCATACAATAGTATATAATTATGAAAGTACATATATAATTAAAATCTTTGTTTAAACCAGAGGTTACCATAGTAGCTACAACTATAACACAGTCAGCTAAGCTTCGCTGGATGGGTTATAGGAACACCTCAACAATATCTTTTGAAAACATTGAGAAGATTTTAATTGTCAGAAAAAAATTATTATTATGGAAAAGAAAAATGAGCGGAGACTGTGAGAAAGATTGTATCCCCTTGATGCAGCATTCTGTGACTCCAACAATGTTGATTTCTTTTGCGACTTATAATCTACTTTTGAAGATCATTTATCACATTCCATAACGAAATAACCGCTTCTTTGCAGAGATAGGCAGAGAGAATAGAATGCCTCACTTTTCTATTGTGACATATCACATTCATACAGCTTCTCTTGCTTGCTCTTCTGTTGTTGAAGCTTTCACAGGGGCTTCTTTTGCCGATGGCCTCTGTTCTGCTGTGTTCAGCACTCGCATCATATATCTTCTTTACCATTCTTTCTCACGCATACATTCCACAAGATTAAACCATCTCAGTCAACCTATCTATATTTTATCTACTATGCCACAGCAAGCTTAACATTCACTTCTAATTTATTCATTCTTTACTCTATCATATATTGATTCGCATGCACCTGATTTTTTTTTGTATTTTTGCTAACTCCGTGTTGGTAAAACTCTTTTTTGATATCATTCTCAGCTTGACCATCCCTAGTAAACATAATTCTCAAATACACAAACTCATTCACCCCATCAAAGCATTTTAAGTATCACATTAACTGATTTTTAAAATATTGCAAGAAGATAATATGTATATGTATCTATAAATTTGCACAGATACGCAGAGGGGCTGAAACACATTCGCAGATGGAGAATTCTGATGCATCGAACGCGTTGTGAGCTGAAAAAGCTTGAGGACCGCTGGTTTAAACAAATTCACATGTTTATTAAAGAATCTCCCTGTTTGATTACATTTTGTGCAATTTTTTTTTACAGCTAGTTATTAAATAATATAAATACGTAATTCATTAAAATAGAAAGTATCAAAGTAAAATAAACAAGAACATATTTGTGCTAAAATAAGTTTATCATGAATTAAAAATACATAAACATTATACATATCGTGGGTAAAAATATTTTCTTAAAAGTCAATTTTATATATTGCTTATTAGTATAACATGATTGCCAGTATTTACAATTTTCTAATAAATATCTACTTTTAAAATTCCATACGCTTTGCAGTATTCATCTAATAAAAAAATCATAGAAAATATTTAGAGGTTTCCCTTTATATATGTATAAAGTATGTTATATATCTATCAATATGTATGTGCTTGTATCAAATAATGAATAGTGTTGTGTTTTATGTTTATATTTACACATGAGTATATTTTCGCCAGTGCAAAACCTAATTGACGTGATAGAAATGCTACGTAAATGAAAAATGCCGGGGTAGGCAGATAGAGCAGAGCGCCATACGTCTTCTGTCTTACAACTCTCACCTCATATGCATTCATACACCTGTTCATGTAAGCCGGTCGATGTTTGAAGTAACTAACAAGGCCATTTTCCAGTATTTGGTTCATTTCAAGCCATCTGCAGACATCTTCTATTTCTAGTGCCATCAACACTCGCTTCCTTATCTTTCTGATCTTTCTCTCCTCAGTCATTCGATCCACGTGATCAAACTCCCTATGCGACCCCCTTTTAAACCTGTTCACTAAGCAAATATCAGTTTTACATATGGAATAGAGTCCCGATTATCCGGGGTCGCATTAACTGGGCTGTGGATTAACCGGGGCAATAAAAGATTATGCTATTTGTTTTTAATTTTTGGAATTCTTTGTGAAATAAAAAATCTTTTTTCTATTAACTAAATAATATTACGTACCTAAAATGTAAAACTCGTGAAGTTAAATTGTAAAATTATGGACATGCCGAACCAGGAAATTTCGTGAATCCCTGTCAATATTTATTTTGACACAAGTAGAAGAACGCGCCACAAGTCTAAACGTTAATATAAATACACTCCTTCGTAGTGTTAATTAGTTTTTGTTATTTTATATGCTCAATATTGTATTTTCGTGCCGTATAAACTGAGTTTGATTATAGTTTTTTTTAGTACAGTTTTTTCAAAATTTTTATAATTTGGAGTCGTGTATAAATTTTGCATTAGTGTTATCGCGCAAATAATGGACATCTAGTTTTAAAGTATTTCCTATTTTATTCACGTATTCAATAGGCTGTATGAAATTATGTGTATTTTTATTTATTTAGATTTGGTATTATTCCATTTTTTTTGCAGAGATTATCTTGGGTTTTTTGTCTATCGCCTGGATAATTGTGGGTCTACCGTTCTCATAATTTCTACATTCTTTCTTCCTTCATGTACCTATTGAAATGTAGTGGCCACAATCAGTTGAGACACAGCATGAGTTGCACTTCCACAGAGCCTCTTTAAACGGATGCAAGGCCCTCCGATCTACTGATGTGGTTCTCTATTATACTTAGATAGGTCTTATTCATCCTAAAGTTCATAATATTTTTTATCTGAGTGACTTTATTTCCACTTCATTCAGTGTACTTTTGTTTCTTTTTTCCAGTTCCAGAATTCACTTTTATATGTCAGTATTGGTACCAGGACTCCATCACTGACTAATCTTACCTTGGTATTGCTTCGGTTAATAAGTTTCTATTAGAAATAACTGCATTCAATTTACCTATTCGCTGCAGTCACCCTTCTTTAGATATCTTTCTCAGTCTTTCTGTTCCTTCTCAAACACACAAGCATCCTTCCCAAATGCACATAAATTGTGAGACGAAACAGACAATTCAAAATACATACATAATTTTATGTCAAATTACAAAAACAATGAAATGAGATTAAAAAATATTTCCAATGAATTGTTGAAAAAGAATATATATATAACAAGTTAAGAAAGCATTTTGTAAATGCAACATTTTCAGATAAAAATATATAAAATTACTAACTATTCTTATTATTTTTACATATCTACATTAGTATTTTTTTTGATTATGTACATTATTGAAAGAAGACATGCGGAATTGATGGAATGATTTGAATTGAATATCAAAAATCATTATGGGTTTCTTATCTTGATGTTAATTTTATATCTATTTAATGGCCGACAACATGGTGAGAATGCAGATTATGATGACTCCAACGAGAGATATTTCTGAAAAGAGAATACATTTTACAATTAAAGTGGATGAATTTTTACATATTGTCATGAGAGCTTGTGTAAAATTGAAATTGTGCATAATCAAAGAAACCATAATCACAAGAAATATGAAGAAACTGGTCGAATATTACCGCTATAGAAAGCGAAATAGCGTGAACACACACACGGGAAAATATTTTAGCAAATGAATATGAAGTGTCTGGTCTGTCACACAGACAAATGACTAGTTATAATTAGATAATTAGTGTAAATTGCGAAATTAAGTGTGAATTAAAGAACGGCGCTCCGATTTAATTTGTGTCCAGTCCAATATTAACTGGGATTTAACTAATTTCCAGTGTTTCATTTGCCTCCCATGGCTACGATACCGTGATAGTATATAATGTTTTTTTAGAGGTATAGAACTTTAAAATGAAATCAAACACTTAAAAATTGTGGTAATGGCCATTGTATTGACTTTATTGGAAAGATAATGTTAATAATGCTGAATCATAGTAATTAAGTCCTACAAACGTGATTCAAGAATGCAATAATGCTTACCGTTGATTTCTGCTGAGTTTCCATTTTCCGCTTTGACAGTGAAAGATTCCACTACATCCAAGAACTGATAGTTTGCTTTGAAACCAGTTCCGTCCAGCCTGTCATTAGACCTGAACGTGACCCTAAAGAAATATCTGTCTGATTCAATGTGGAACTCCTTCAGTTGGCCGCAGTATCTGTTGTACTTTCTGTCCCGAGCCATAAAATTTGAAAATTCTACATAATCGCTCGCTGATATCGCTTCACACCTGAAAGCAATGAATGATTATCATAAAAATTGAGGTAAAATTTATATGAGTTTGAGTCTGTCCATTTAATCTGTCTGTACGCAGACGATCAGCACTATTTGTATGATTTTGACCTTCAACATAATTTTTGGACAAAGAACAGGTATACATTTATCCTTTTATCCTATTACTGAAAATATACATAAGAGTGAAGAATTAAGAATTTAGATATAACAATGAATTTTTTTAAATTGTCATATATTTGATGATTCTTTAGCTATCTTAAAAGATAACTAATTCTATACAAAGAAATATGTAATACAAATTTGAGAAAAAGTTATCAGCTGAAGAACGTCCAGCTGTTGGTTTAGAGAAGGAAGGGTACATACAAGCTTGTCACCAGTGGGGAATCAGCGACAAAGAGTCATTTTATGAGTTGATTCATAGATATGTATAGCCGTTGATACAACAACAATCTTGTTGAAATTTGCCGAAAACACGTTTAGCCCCAAGTGGCTGCTGGTCTCTACCGATTCGTTATCGGCGAATTACTTTTACTTTGTGGGCTATTCAAAACAATCCCTTACATGTAAGTAAACATCACTAATGAACTAAAGTACTGGCTCAGTTACCCTAGAGGTAAACTGATTGTACTATATGGTTTATTAAAGGGCAAACACATTGGGTCTTTCATAGTATACGCAAGTGTATTAAAAAAATCAGCCAGCATACTAAATGGACAGCTCTCCTCAAAGAACAATGGATAATATATATAAAATAGTAAAACATTGGATTATAAGCATAATTTGTTCTGGAAATGTGTTTGTAATCCAAAGCACTTGTATATCAAAGCGAAATTCCCCATAATAAAAAATACGAACCCCATGATTCCTTCCACAACCCAAAAATATTCTTTAAAACTTATTATTACAAAATATCCATTTATATATTTATTTCATTTTAAATTTTACAGGAAGACTTACACTGTTACAAAATTACAGAATTAGCACTATCTGTTGACTAACTGGGATCTTTTCAGTTTTAAGCGATTTGCAAGGAAACTTGCTTCGCCTCCTTTTGAGAATTTTGCATATAATCCTTTTGAAATAATTGCTGACAATGGTAGCTGCAAGCCAGAAGTCAAATGCTGGATAGGTAGGGGGAAAAGTTGCATGTCCAGACTTTGGAAAGACCGCGGTATATCCAAAACAACCAAAGTCAGGCTTGTAAGTGCAGGAGTTTGGACACTAAAAGTAAAAGAGAGTCGATGCCTTTAAGATGTAGTGTTAGAGACACATGTTGCGTAGCATATTACATGTTACACAGCGAAACGCACAAATGTCTTCATGCTACAAAAACTAAAAATCAAGGAGAGACCACTTGTCTGAGACGAATCTTTAAATGTTTTGGACACTTTGCTAGAAGAGATGATAGCCTGGAGAAGCTTGTGGGCCATGTTGAGGGTCTGAGACGAAGAGTAAAATCCTCCATTTGCTGGACCGATCAAGCGGAAAAAGTTACAAGCGCTTTTCTGGTGACAGCGCTAAGATCTGCAGGATGCCGGAAAATATGGAGGAGGATATAAAAGAGGGCGGTAGATCATGAAGATCATGACCCTCAGTCGTGAGGGCTCGCACTATTACACCTTAATTCAGGTGGTTCTTTTGTACAAAATATAGCGGGTTCCCACATACAGATCATCTCCCTATTCTCACTTGAAGTTAGTAATCCTTCTATCTTTTTCTTCTCCACCTCATCAGAAGAGATCTCTTCCATAATCTTTTGTCATTGATTACGATGCAGATCTATCTGTTTGTTAGTGATCAGATTCTAGCCATTAAAAATGTATGCTCGTCTTGCAAAACACATGCAGACCAATTTTCTTGTAATCCATAGTTTTACTGTATATATAATTGAGAGTTAATTGACTAAATATCCATAAAAATTAATTCAATATCAAGTGTATACATACATATTATACAAACGACATTCTTTGTACAAATTATATTTATAAGTATTTGAACATAATTCCAAAAATAAAATTTGTTTTCACGTTTCAGTGTGACAGAACATTCAGTGCTAATTTTAACAAATTTGTGTAATAGTGTGCTATGATATATTATTTATAAATTTAGTAAAATCAAAACAAAATTTGAGAAATCAGAATGAAAGTAAAAAAAATAATTAATAAAATAGCCAATTGATATAGTAAATAAAATACCAAATTTCCTGAGAAAAATCCCTCAAATAAAATAAAAATTTATTAAATTATTTTTTATTTAGAAAAAATCATTAATAAAAAATATTCTTCAACTGAAAGGAGAGATTTGCTATATCT
Organism: Agrypnia vestita; assembly: GCA_016648135.1. NCBI lineage: Eukaryota > Metazoa > Arthropoda > Insecta > Trichoptera > Phryganeidae > Agrypnia > Agrypnia vestita. The sequence goes on along the minus strand of JADDOH010023770.1, from coordinate 75,336 downwards.
TCATTTATTTCAGCTGAAATTCAGTAGACTATGCATCTGTTTCAGTTCAAATAAATTATGTATCTTTTAACAGTCATTGTCATTCAACTTTCCATAAAAAATATTAACTCAGTTCATATAAATAAATTATTGAAATATAATCGGCCGTATTTTGAAAATAAAATAATCGATGTAAAGCATCCTTAAACCTGCTTACGACAGGTCATAAGCCCTTTAGGCTCCATCTCTTCTATGCTCCGCGCGTCATTGTTTCCCCAATATTCAAAAATAGACAAGATGTAGGTTTACGACAGTCTGCCTTATACGGTGATAATCCCAAAAATCAAAAATGATGGAACATATTTATTTATGCCGGTGTGATTACTAAATTAATTTACGTTTACGACCACGGAAATTTTAGATGAGGCCTTTGTAAAGTACATATGTAGTTGTGAATCTATATTATAAAAAAAGCTCAAGGAAATTTCTTTGGAATCTATGAAACCTACGTCTTTTTGGAAATAAGTTTGTAAAAACAACTGCCATCTCAGTTTTACTTTTATGTACGTGTATAAATAAATATTTAAATTTTAAATACGGATATTACTGTGTTTGCTACCAAATAGTTGCTGCTTTTGCTATTTACATAATTGGATATTGCTGTCTTTGCTATGATGATTCAGTCTAAAATCAACATCAAATCTCATTTTAGTATGAAGCAGAATTATATTACGTGACACAACCTTGGGGGTTGATTGGTTGAAGTAGATATTACTGCCTATGCTTTTAATAGTGATTTGGAAAGATTTGGAAAGAAAAGGTTTTGGTAGGGATAAAGCTATCTTTCCTATAAAATCTCAATTCACTGCATTCACATAGTTATCTTCGGAGACTGCGTTCAAAACCTTTTTTTAAGTTTTTTGGATATTGCTGCCTTTGCTTTTATACCCCTGAAATGATTCCTCTGTGATACAAATAAAATGTAAAGATGAAACAGAAAATGAAGTTTGTAAGGTTTGTTTGAAAAGTTGCAGCAAAAATTCACAATGTCAAAGTATTTGACCAATAAGTACAAGCGGAAATTGAGAAAATAGATGTTTTGAGATAGACCTCATCTATCTACTCATCACAGCAGAAAAAACAGGACCTAGAAAGGATTATGATCGGATTAAGAGCGTATGATCAAGGCAAAACGCTCCGCTAGTACTACAGGGCTTAGTGTTTAAACATGCACCCTTCAAATCAAAAAAAAATATATTATTCTTAGAGAACAATATTGCAGTTTTGGAAGATCTTTTCATAAAATATAAAATTACATATGAGTCGTATACTTCCAGATACCGCTAACTCCAAACCAAATAAATTTACAACAGGTCAAGTATTTATACCTTATTGTGTAAGATGTTATTACCTACACTGTTAGTTTTTCTAGAAAGTTTGTTTACATTTATAACATCTCACACAATAAAGTATAAATTACTTGACCTGCTGTAAATTGTTTTGATAAGGAGTTAGCGGTGTCTGGAAATATACGACTCATATATGGTATTTTTTTTACAGGTATAGAAATGTAAAATGAAATAAAACCATGATTTTTTAAATAAATTTGCATAGTTTGCAAGCATTGTTCTGGCGCCAGAACAATGGCGTATGTCTAATTGTTCATGGTGAAATGACAAACCAAACTGAACACAAATCACCAGTCAGCTGTTGAATTGGCTGTCACTGAAAAAAGTGTTACCAATTCGAAAAACAAACCTCTAAAAACACTCGTTTTAAAGTTTTGCACCTCTAAAAAAAACAACTTGGGCAATATCAGTTACACAAAGTTTCTATGCAGATATCTGATTTGTTAAAAATGTTTTGATTTTGATGCTACAATTCACCTGGTCAATTGGCAGTTGATGTTTTGAAATTTTCGAAAGTACACTAAGTGAATTATGAATGTTAATTAATTTTTTAATAATATATAAATTATTAACAACACAGTCAGTCAGTAGGGACTTTTCTTATATATATTGATCATCAGTTAACCTCTCAATAATTTTAAGCCATACATAATTACAGCCGTATAATATAGCATAAATACCGAATTCACATTAAAACCATATTTTTTCTCAGGCAGTACCTACCACCTACGCAAATCAGCCATCAGACAAATGGTGAAAAAAAAATCATATAAAGAATGAATAATTTGAGCACATTTTTATATTTATTTTCTAATAAGATAGATGGAATAATTTTGTAATGTATAGGTATTTCTTAAAGATAACTAAAACATAAAAATAGAAATGTTTTTTTTTAAACTTTATTAGTTGGCATATTTTAGAATTTTAAAATGGCCATTTTGTAAACAGCTTCCCAGTGCGTCAAGTGAAGTGATTCATTCATATACATGGGCTCTGTTATATCGGCAGATACCACAAAAAACATACAATTAACATAAATCAAACATCTGGAGTCTTGTGTGATAATAAAATTCTAATAAAACACCAGAGAAAAATTAGGGCAAAAATATAATCTTATTAAGATTTGTAGATTGATTGCTATAAACAATGTTGTGCTGACTGCCATCTCAGGTTTATATTGGAATGTTGTGAATTTATTTCGAAATGCCTTGGGGTCACACCTAGCAAATGTTGCCCAAACGATGTTGTGTGGTATAAGGCGACACCTGGTGCCCTATTGACGCTCTTGTTCAGCTTTGTCTTAACATTGTGTTCAGACGTGATGCTCTGAGATCTTTAGCGATTTTGAATCCCAGCTTTTGACCTTCGCTTACTGGTAAATTGATAACCTAGCTTGAGGGGATCAGGGTACCCACAGAGGAGCCAGTAGCTATAATACATACTGACAAGGGTACAGTGACCCCATGGAGGTTTTCCCTGGAACCCAACAGTTGCGTTAGCAAACCCATCAGTTTTTAGAGGATATCTTCTCAAGACCCGATACCTTGTGAGTGAGGGTGAAGTAACTCTGAGGGCTGTACTGGAGGGTCCAAATGGAGCCCGGATCGGAAACCTCAGACTTATACAGTGGAACGGGAGACTATTGTGAACGTGTGCATCTATCCATCGAGTTACCCGCGAGTGTTTTACTTGATATTTGTGCCTACTCTGAAATATTAAAATAAATGCCAGTAAAAAGAGCCATTATTTATTTAGCATGTTATAAATTGGCACCCAGACTCAATAAAGAATTGGTACGAGAAATCTCTCTGTAATTTTAACTTGTAGTTTTAGGACTCTTAGGAGATAGACGACTCAAGGAGAAGCAATTCTTTAATTACAGTTGATTCCGCTTAATTGGGACACATCGGGACTTGGGTATTTTGTCCCAATTAAGCGGCTGTCCCAATTAAGCAGAATCGACTGTATTTAAAAGAGACCCAGATTAGATAAAATCCGGGATCAGACACCGACGGAAAAGATGCATGTGACTGAGATAATGTTCATATCCGTGGTTCTTTTAAGTTGGCCATTATTCCTGAAAAAATAAAAAAAGGCCAACTCAAGTGATTAAAAATGAACCGCTGAACAATTCTAGATGATGTGAGCCTCTTGTTAACATATTAGGGGTACTTGATAAATAACAGAGACTCCAGTAATAAATAATTAGTATTATAAATAAATGTTTATGGAAGTTAACTAACGGCAATACTCCCTCGACGTCGAAATAGGTGAAGTGCAGGTGGACCTTCTGTTGGTGTGTACCGTGGAAGAAATAGTGGCACTCCGTGTCCCGGGGATAGGAACCCGGATAGTTGGGAGAGCTGAACGTACCATTCCGGGCCTCGGAACTGTTGAACACGAAGCCACACGGAAACTCTGAAAGCTGCTTGCCCTGAGTTAGTCCATAATCTGAAACATAAGAATATTCCTATTATCAAAATTTTTATAAATATTCTTAAATTATAGACTGTTTTACATTCATTATAAGATACATCCTTATTTTTACAAGTTAGTGATCTGTATAATGTAGTGTAATTTTTTCTGTAATCCTGAAAAATATTTTTCTACCAATTTTTACATAAATAAATATGTACATATGAATGGGAAAAGGATGGTAAGAAAGGTGTATAATGCGAGTTTTGATGACAGGATATATAGGGGACGTCTGCGGTCAACCTGGCGAGACCAGATAATCCAGATAATGGAAGGTGGTGCTATTAAAAGCCTCGAAAATCGATAAGCATGTATGGGAGGATATATGTATGGGAATGAAGTGAATTGTATTTTTGGACTGAATAATCTGGCACTCAATTCTCATTGCCAACCTGCCACCTCCCATACTCAGTTATAAAGCTGATTACTATCCCATCACAAAAATGACGGCATGTAGGTACCTACTTATTTATGTATGCGTAAAATACTATGAGATATGTCAAGGTATCTGTCAAAAGTCAGTATTGGTTTTAATTTGATATTTGGACATTTGCAATGAACAAATTAATAGATGTGTACATATATATAAAACAAATTGATTTCTACAAATTTATAAACTAATATTAGTAAGTACATACATACTTACATACTTATATTATATAAATCCATCATACCAAAATTAACGAAACGTGCAATGTTATACAGGATGTCACATAGCTAGTAGAAAAAACTTAAGGGGAGTCTTCATCATTCTTCATAGAATAGAATAGAAAATATTCTTTATACGTTGAATGAAATGTCAAAAGTTATTTCATTATATAATTTCAAGAAGATAGGCGAAATCAAAGTTTGCAAACGTCGCTGTTTTCAGTCGCCTCTCCAATAATCACTTCCTCATTCGATCCACATAGTTCCACTTTAACCTAGGTGCTCTCCATGATGAGACTAATTCGCTGTATCTCAAATTCTAGGTATAAAAAGAACAGAAAATAACTCACTCTCAGTAAAACTATAAAAGGCTTTGAATCCCCTGATATATCTTGAGGAGTAGATTCCTCTGAACTCGAGCATCATGCGGGGTCCATTAGACATGATGGGTCGCGGAAGTGTTGATCCGCAGAATGAATCTATCTTCTCCATCCTCCCGTCGATGTGTACAAATGCTTGTAACGCATCAGTACTGTCACACCTAGAAGTAAACAGAGTTATAGTAGTAAAGTAATGATATTTTAATTTAAAACAGTCACTAGTGCGACTGGAACTGAAAACTTTTGATTGCTGGCAGACAGTTTTACAAATAATAATTCTAAACATAAGTGGGATATTTATTTTTACCTGTTGGAAGTGACTATTTTTTAATTAAAATGTATTAAGGCGACATCTAGTGAATGTCACCCTAGTGAAATTATTTGTGTAAGGTGGCACCTACTGCCTTATTGGCGCTTTTAAAGACATAAACTTTTTAAAGTGTTGAAAGGATAAACCTCTCTGTTATTTTTAACATTCAATTTGCGCCTCTTTGTGACTAATTGGGACCAAAGAGAGGTAAAGTATCCGCTGTATATGGATGCCTTCCGAATACATTGATAAGTTAGTGTATAATACTCATAACATATATGTATTAGTGTCTGGCTGTGCTGCAATTGGTGACAGTGTGATCTCAGTATGCATCCAACGCTCGAGGCGACAGCACAATGAGCTGGGTAGAGACAAATACGGTGACCATAATGTCTAGAATGGAAATGAATGCATGCCATCTGATTATTTATTTTTATTTTATTTTATGGAAGGAATTTACTTATATAATAATATAAATGTAAAGATGAAAAATATTATTATATGTATATGTACATATACAAATTAAAAACATATCAAAAATAGTACAAAAGTCTTAAATTCCCAATTTACTGACAAACCAGAGCCAGTCTTCTAGTGCCATCTCTATTCATGATATTAAAATAATTTGGCGACAAATAGTGATATTTTTACATAGGTACGTCATTTTGAAAACATATTATTTACAATATAGTGTAAATTTATTTTTAGTCCCTTACATTTATTTATTACGTCAGTCTGGAAACTACTTTTTTCAAATTTAATAAATATTGAAATTAAAACAATACCTTTCTTGAGGTGCGGGCTAACAAAGAGTGAGAGAGACAATGAGGGGTGATTTCTGCTGGCGAAATTATCATCCAGTTTGTTAAAATAATTTTGTCATTGAAGCCCTCCCCACCGAAACAATTTACATACATAAATGTTTATTTATTTAAAAATCATATTATTTATTTGTAGTAATATGTTTTTTAAAATATTTTTCAATACTATCTAGTTTATGTTATATTATAGATTATGATAAAGTCTCCGTCATGTGTTATTTCATTATTTCTAACCACCACGGCCATTCTCTCTCATACCACGGATTTCTCTAGGCGACCTTTTCTCATACGTAATTGTTGGTATAATGTTGTTTTTTATGGCTTTACTAATAAAATTATTATTTTTTCTTTTAACAAAATAATAAAAAAGAACATTCCTCTAATTAATAATCAAATAAATTTCCCCTTCAGTCCTTTGTTTGATTAAAAATTATCAAGTAAAACCCAAGATTTGTCAACACCTCCTATAGACCCCACCCCATCTGCTTCTCCAGTTGCCGGCCTTTTGTTAGAGTAACACGCATGTGAAGAGTATTTTGTGAAGGTGTTGGTGTGCAAACAGTACTAAGGTTGTGGTGTGTAGTGTTATTTACATGCTAGTGTAGTGGTTGTCCCGACGAAGAGATGGGTTATATGTCTCGAAACCGGTAGAAAAAAAGTAATTTTTAGTGTTTATACTGGGTTATTTGTAAAACATTAATAACCTCGCAAGACTATATTCCTGCCTTGATTATGAGTCGAAAATGTTCAAGCTATTATGACCTAATATCAATAGTTATGGAGATATGCGACATCAAAGTTTGCACTTTTTTAAAAAATGTGTGACTTATTTTTTGTAAAACGTTGGACTATCATTACAGTAATCCATATTGATTATAAAAAATTCATTTGTTTCAATACGAGTTAAATAAAATGATAAAAACCCAGAAAAATTCCAATTGGAATGTTTTCCAATTGGAATGTTTTCCAATTGGAATTCGAAGGTTTTTATTTTTTTATTTGACTTGTATTAAAGGGAATGAATTTTTCATATTTGAAATAAGTTACTGTAATGACAGTCCAACGTTTCACAAAAAATATTTCAGAAATATTGAAAAAAAAATGCAAACTTTGATGTCGCATATCTCCTTAACAATTGATATAAGGTCATAATAGCTTCAACATTTTCGACTCCATAATCAAGGCAGGAATATAGTCCTGCGAGGTTATTAATGTTTTACAAATAACCCTGTATACTAACATAAATAACATCTTGTAATTTTGAGTAAGTTGTGATGATGAATACGTACTCTCTTGTATCTTCAGTGGGATGATAGAGGTTGAAGTCTTGAAATGTGATCTGAATTCTCTCCTTCCCTCTTCCCTGAAAGTCGTATCTGCAGTGCGAGCGAGGCGGGTACTGGGAGGGGTAGTGCGGCGAGGTGAGGGTGCCATTCTTACTCGAGTCACTGTTGAACACTGCGTCGCAACTTGAAGCTGGAAATTAAGAGAATATTTTATTGATCATGTCATTTTTGGTTCTCTAAAAATTAGTATACTTCACAAAGTATAAAATATGTACAGAGATGAACTAAACTAGTTATTTAGTAAAGGGGAATGGGTGGAAAAAAAAACAATATTTGAAAATTACAACTCTCTAAACTTTGAAGTAAAAAGAAAACATTTCTTTTATATAACAATTAAATTACATTATTGTAATTAATAAAGTTGTTGAGATATTGCATTTGGCATCTTTGTACACAAGGAGAGACAACTGACATCTCAATCGCCGGCCAAATTTGAAGGTCATTCAGCCGACGACGCTGTACGCGCCCAAGTAAAGCCGAGGGTGATCTGACGTGGAAGTTTCGGCCGATTATTGGGCGAAACCGTCACCGCGGCCAAACTTTTTTTTGACCAAAACTGACTGAAACCGAAACTTCGGTCAGTCACTACTAATAATTGTGCACTATTATGCACAAACTAAGTCTAAATCCTCAAGTACAAAGGTGCCAAATGCAATATCTCAACAACTTTATTACTTAATTATAATTAAGAAGAATCTATTACATAAAAGAAAAGTTGCCATTTTACTTTAAAGTTTAAAGAGTTTGTAATTTTTGAAATATTGATTTTTTTTGTTGAAAAAGTCAGTAGTTTAATTACTGATTACTTTATTATTGTATTGCTATTGTTAAAAAAATACTACTAGAAAAGATTTCATATTATAATGCTCGTATCTAAAGACTTTTGAGAAGTTTCGGAGTTATGGAATGACGTCGTTGTCGGTTCCCTAGCGCGACCCTCTTTATTCTCGTATGTTTATGGGAGCGACGGTTTTATAACGTTAACGTAAACAAATCGCTGGGTCGGCCACAATCGGCCAGCGCAGTCATACAGGTGCCGCCACATAATAATGTCCAAATATCAATAGTTTTGGAAATATATCGAATATCAAAAATTCATTCAGCTTAATACAAGTCAAATAAAATGATTAAAACTGATTAAAATTTTATTAAAGCGACAACAAGGTATCTTTTTATTCAATACAAGATTTTATTTGAGAATCGTCGGTTTAGTTAGGTACCTATTTTTACGATTAATAAAGATGAGAAAAATAAATTTTTCCTTAATAATAATTGTTGGGAATCCAGTTCAATCCAGTTTGACAGTTTTGACACATGACGCATGACGTATATCGTATTATCGTGAATCGTTGTCATTTTGTCGTTTGTGGAATTTTGCTTCGTGTTACTCGTTGCGGACAGTGAATCCGCAAAATCATATTTTTGAAAGGTAATTTTTGTAGTGTGGTGTGTAATGTAGTTTTGTTACTTACAGAGGTTATCTGTAAAAGCTTTCTAAATATATACAAGCCTTGTTCAAAATGAATAAATCAAACACCGCTGACAAGCTGCCATTTTACATAGAGAATGCGAAAGGCGGCCGCGCCCTTTGCCAAGGGTGTAAAGAATATTGCCAAGAAGGTAAACTGCGAATTTCGAAAAACAATAAAAAGAAATCTTGGTATCATTTGGATTGTTCGAACACTCTATTTTCAAACAAAAATAAAATTGTTCGCATTGGTGGACCCGAGGATATTGAGAATTGGGAAAATATTTCCGAAATTGATAAACAATTCATTATTGAGAAATTAAAAGCGCTGGAAGAATTGCGGTCTAAAGAATATTGTAATGAAATAACTCAGGAAAAAAGTACTACTAAGAAAAGTTCACGCAATAAAAGTACTACCAAAAACGTGGATCTTATTGTTGATGATAAATGGAAGAAGACTGGATTTGGACCACTATTTTTGGTGAATTTCGCGAACATTCGCGGTCTCCGCAAAAACCTTTATAGCGTCCACAAACACCTGGCATCTAATCATCCACATCTCCTCATCCTTACTGAAACTCAAATTACTAAGCACACCCCTAACTTGAATTTCGAGGGATATTTCCTGGACACTCTTTTCAAGTCACGGGGTGGTGTATGTCTCTACAGACGAGATGACGTTAGTTGTGTTCGCATGTTGGAACTCGAGGTTCCTGAACATGAAGTGATGTGGGTGCGTGTAAACCAGCTGAATGTGGTTAGATTTTACGCATGTCTTTATAGCTCACCTAGTGCAGACTCCAAAATTTCCGAATTGTTTATATATATTGGTAAAATTATGGATGATCTTATTCCTCAGAACCCATCAGCCGAGTTTGTTATCTTGGGAGACTTCAATGTTCACAACGAATCGTGGCTGAAGTTCTCAAGTACGACAACACCCTCAGGAAAGTTGGTGGAATCATTTGCCATGTGCCGTGAATTTAAACAGCTGGTAAATTCATTCACTAGAATTCCGGACAAGCAGAATAATCAATCTAATTTACTTGATTTATTCCTTACGACCGCACCACACGGTTATAAAGTGAAAGTCGTATCGTGTTTGGGTAATTCGGACCATAATTTAGTTACCACTTCCGTACCCGTCACTTCTAGCCCTCAACCGATTAAGCCAAGAAAAGTGTGGGACCTTGGATCAGCAGATTGGTCTGGCCTACAGGCCTATTTTAGAGACTTTTCTTGGATTGATCTATGCTTCCATATTAAAGATCCATCTATCTGCGCTCGTAAAATTGTTAAAGTCATTACCTCGGCGATGGACAGCTTTATACCCTCTACTACAAACTTAAATGGGGCTGGTTCAGAATTGTGTTTCAACAGTTTCCAAAACGTGAATTACATGACACAAACACAAGAAGAAGAAAGCAGAAAAGTTTATAATAAATTTCCAAGGGCGTGTAAAAAAACTGTGGATTTGCCTAATTACAATCAAAATGCGCATATTGGTCAAAAGCTGTCACATTGCATAAATAGTCGCTCTTTCTGGTCATTAGCTGGATCGAAAGCATCCACTTTTCCAACCCTAACCAGACCTGATGGTTCTCTAGCTATCTCTGCCTCCGATAAAGCAAACCTATTGTGCGCAACATTTGCGAACAGATCAATCCTCGAAGACAATGGTGTCAAGCCCACTGAAATTCCTCATTGCGGTTTCTCTATGAAAGAACCTCAAATTAATCATAAAGATGTATTACGTGTTCTGAGAGGGTTACGCGATGATTTAGCCAGTGATGTTGATGGAATACCATCTCTGGTTTTGAAAAGATGCTCCATTCAATTAGCCCCTGTCCTCACAAAACTTTTCAAATTATCTCTAAAGTGCGAAATTTATCCCAATGTTTGGAAACGTACAGTAATTCACCCTGTTTTTAAACAAGGTGAAAGTTCTAAACCATCAAATTATTGTTCAATTGCTGTCACCTGTATTCTATCTAAAGTGATGGAACATGTGATAAATAACAAACTTCTCGCATATCTCGAGGGAAATAAGATCTTTAGTGACAGGCAATACGGTTTTCGCAAAGATCGCGCTTGCAGTGATCTACTTGCATATCTGACTCATGTTTGGGAGAGACGTATGGAGGGCTTTGGAGAGACTCAAGTTGTTGTGTTAGACACTTCAGAACTTTACGGTAGGGTTTGGCATAGAGCTCTTATAAATAAGTTGCCATCGTATGGCCTTCCGCAATCTCTATGCAGGTGGATTGAAAATTTTTTGCAGAATAGAAGAATTCAGACGATCGTTGATGATTGTTATTCATCTATTCATTTTGTAAATGCAGGTGTACCGCAAGGATCGGTGTTGTCTCCCACATTATTTTTGCTGCACATAAATGATTTATTAAAGTGTGCACACATACATTGTTTTGCGGATGCCTGTATTGTCCAAGATGGTTATGATAATTTAAAAAGCGAAGATGTTCCAACGGCTCGTGAGAATTTGAGACAAAAAATTAATAATGACCTAGAGAAGGCCTGCCGTTGGGGAAAAGACAACTTAGTAAAGTTTGATGTTTCAAAGAGCCAAGCGTGTATGATCTCGGCTAAAAGAGATGTTACATTTAATTGTCAAATATTTTTAAATGGTGCCATTCTGAAAAATAGAAAATCAATTCATTTACTTGGTGTGACTCTCACACACAAACTTGAATATAGGGGTACCATTGATGCGAGATTACAACTTGCTTCCAAAAAGATGAACATACTGTATAGGGTTCGTGAAAACTTCAACAGTACTCAACTGTTATTTTTATACAAAACCCAAGTGCGCTCTACCCTGGAATCAGGTCCACCATGGGTAGGAGACACCAAAGCCCTGATAAAACTTGATTCTGTGCAAGAACGAGCTATTCATCTGATTAAGGATCCCATACTCACAGAGAGCTTGCAGTCTCTGGAGCATAGACGCAGTGTGGGAATGCTATTACTTTTTTATCGGTATTTCAATGGAAGATGTTCAGACGAGCTGGGTTTATTAATTTCTAATAATAAACTTCCAGCTCGTAACATTCAGACACGGCAAATGCTCGCGCAGCACCGGTATGTGGTCAAGATGGATGTCCCTCGTATGCGAACCATACCAACCAAACGATATAGTGAGTCGTTTCTGTTTTCATCAGCTCTGCGATGGAATGAGTTGCCAAATTCTGTATTTCCTAGGTCATTCAATCCTGGTGTTTTTAAGAAGAGGATTAATAATTATTTAGAATCCCAAACTGGAACGTGAGCTGACTTGGGTGCAATGCATTCTGCATTCATTCAGCATAAATGGTATGTCTTTTTGCATTACCATATACGGGTTTTATTCCCTTGAAATGGGATTTATACCATATATGAGTTTTATTTCAGACTCAGTTTGAACAAGAAGTGAAAATGCAAAACTTGTAGTGGATTTGTTGATAGGAAAATTATAATATGTAATTATTATAAAAGTGAGTTTCGAATCGGTAAATTGTAATAATTATAAAGAAAGGGAGATTGTTATGAATACAGTGCAATTTTATAAAGATAATTTAAATCATCTTTATTCAAAAAAAAAAAGTGTGCCAGTTTTTGAAAATGGACATGAAAGAACATGGAACTGGAAAGGATGCCAAAAAATGTAGATATGTAGTTAATTACATAATAAATTGTTAAGTAAATATGGTGCTAAACTTTACAAGATAATATTATAGTTGAAATAAAAAGTCGTGTGAATGTATTTGAAAATGTTATTAGTATAGTACAGAACGCAAAAATTAAATTGATTGATTCTTGATTGAATATCTAATTATTATTTAGATTAATGATAAGAACAATTGAAATGCGTGAGATTGAATGTAATAAATTCACTGTCAACAGAAGTATGCTTTTTACAAGCAGTATTTTTTCAATATATTTTAGAAAGCTTGTAATATGCTTTTATTTATAGTTAGATATAAAGTATGCACTGTCATGAACACATGGCATGAACTGACACGCAACAATGGGCCAGTTTACCTACGCTCTCGGCCAAGTATGAATAAGTAAAATACATAATATGAAAAATAATTAATAACTCAAAGCAAAACAATTACAGCACTAGTTTGTTACATTCACTATTTATACACTATATTTATTGTATAAACAACTAAAATACACTTATAAATCAAAAGTTTAATTATTTTTTTAACTTTAAAAAAATATATCGCATGTAAGTTATTATATTATAAAATATTACTAGACATGGTGTGTTGAGGTGAAATTCTAACATCAGAGCCGTGCAATACAGGTTACTTATGCTAAAAACTGAATTGCATTAATCGACGACCTGAGTTAAGTAATAACATGCATTAGAAAGGGGAGATTCGTAGTGAGACTTTACAAGTTTATAATTTATTTTCAGAAATAATTTTAATAAACATTTTACGCATATGTTGTAGGTATATTAAAACATTTTAAAAATAGATATGCTTTTTCAAAAATTATGCGACTCAGGAATTCATTTGATTTAATACTCTCGATAATAATAAGACCATAAACCTTCTGAGCATTTAAAAATAGCTCTGTGGATCCCTATAATAAGTATATTTACTTTAAAAAGGTAATGTATTAGACAAGAAAAATGACTAAACAACGAGATAAGCACAGAAATATTCAATAACGACAAAATTGCCAACAAATTATTTTATCTATTGTATTTTAAAAGCGCGTTTGTACGTACATTCTATTATGTACCTACTGAAATCTGGAGCCCCCAACATCAATTTTCTAAGCAAAATAATGCCGATTCTTTGTGGGAAAACAAAACTAAATAAAAATAAGGAATTTTGTTCTCTATGACGTTGGAACTAAGACAGTTGTTGAATTATTTGAAAAAATAATGTATTGGTTTTCTGTTTGCAGTATTTTAGAAATGTAATAGTACTAATTTTACTTTTTCAACAATTGGGTGAGAATTGTGACATCTCATCCCTATAGAGGTTTTTTTACTTTTGTCCGATTCTTCATGGTGCCAACGGCTGGTAATATAACTCTAATGATAAACTGTTGACAAGATTTTTAATTTATGCTAAAATATGTATACTTTATTAAAAAAATTATTTGGGAACATGAAATCTTCCCTTTATATCCTTTAATACTCAAATACCGAGGATGTGTTAGTTCTCTTTTCTTTAGGAAATATCTTTCGTTAACGTAAATCAAGACAATTAGAAGATGCCTGCTTATGGAAGCTGCAAAGGTGATCAAGAGATCTCCGGTTTCTCATTCCGATTATTGTGATGGTATGTATGCTAGTTTCCTAGGAAGTAATTGCAGTAGATTCTCGATTTTCGTAATAATTGAGATACATATCGCATTTACTGGAAGTAAAAAAAGTGATATTTTGTATTAACATTTTGAAATCATAAGATTTAAAAATTAATTTTAATTTGAATATTTGATATCATTCAGAAAAATAAACTGGCAGAATTCACAAACTATTTGGATGTGCTAAATTGTAAAAAAAAAATTATTTGCTTTTTTTTATCTGGTCAATTATTTTCCCAATTTAACTGGATTCTTGTATTGTTCCAAATCTTTACAGATTTTAATACACATGTATACATTTTTGTATTCCCAGGTTCTTGCTTCAGCCGCCTTGAGAAGTCCTGCAAAATTTCTAGTGATAAATATGCTACAAACATACAAAAACTTTTGATATACATATCTGATTAAATGCTCAACGTGACTTTGTCATAGCAAAATAAATGTGTTATTTGCAATGTGTTGTTTTAATTATGAATTTTTATTTGTCAAGTTACAATTGTTCAGAACTAATAATTCACATCTTCTTTCAAATATTCCGATAACTATTGCTATAAAAACTTGCCTTGCCCTTCTACCAGAATAGTTTGACACGGGACTGTAACTTGGTTAACACCCGATGATGATAGAGCTTTCGAGACTATAGTGGTAAAAGCATAACTTTTGTGTAGTACAGAGTTTAGTAAAAAATTTGTTACATGTAATACCTTTTTAAAAGCTATGTATGAGCCAACATGCCAAACTATGACACACATTTAAAAGCAATAGATATGTATACGCATATTATAACCCCAACATATTTAATTTCACCGTAATTCTGTAGATGGTGCTAGAACGCCATTTCTCTTTTACTGACAGCTATACAACTAGTGTCAATGCCTGTTATCTCTGGGCAGACTGCCTGTAGTTATATTACAACACACATATGAAAGATGTTTTTCTTTAAGTTAAATACCCTAAGAATTCGAACATAATTATACTAAGGGATGGCGACACATTCGTTGGCAATACACTAATAGAATATGTATTACCAAAAATATTTAAATATTTCAAAATAAATACCAACATGTAACTATGATGTTTTGGTATGTTCTATTTTTTTATTTTTATTTTGAATACTATTCATCATTCTAGACATCAGATCTAGTGAAGGGAAAAACTTCATTTCAAAATGAAGACTTCAACACGCTCACGTTCCCTAATTAAAAGACTTCAAAGTGTGCGCGTCATTTGTAGTAGGTACCAAAACATTACACACTTCATCTATTTCAATGAATTACATGAAGTGAGCTGTTTGTAGTACAACAAAATTATGCATGTAGTTAAAAAATGGTCATCTGCTTCAATGAACCACTACTTCCCGTTTTATCCACATCAAATCAAATCATCTGTTATTGAAGGGGGTGGAGGTTTCAAAAGAGGAGTCTGTAGTTGCGACGAGAGGACAACAACCCACGGAGGATTTGGTTTGGGGACCCAGCAGAGGATTTCGGGGATGATTTCAACACT
This sequence comes from Agrypnia vestita, assembly GCA_016648135.1. Classification (NCBI taxonomy): domain Eukaryota; kingdom Metazoa; phylum Arthropoda; class Insecta; order Trichoptera; family Phryganeidae; genus Agrypnia; species Agrypnia vestita. Next base: position 59,666 of record JADDOH010023770.1, on the reverse strand, counting down.
GCAAAGCCGCCATTATAGGTGCTTATCCATCGAGTAATCGCGAGTGACTACCCACCTTATTGTCCTTTGTATCCACCCCTTAACTATTAAAGAATGTGAGCAGAGAGAGCACAATCCGATCAGGACTGTTATAATATAATAAATTATCTTTTGTAAGAAGCCAGCTTGATTTTAAGTTTGGATATATCCTGGAAGAGTGTGATATAACAACATTTATAGGGCAGTTAAAAAATAGATGGTTCAAAACTTCCTCCTGTTGGCGCTCGCTAATTGGGGAATCAAACACATACATTTTTAGCATGGTTAGAGCTGAGAGATCTATGACTTAACTGCATTTGGCTAATCACTCACATCTTTCTATTGTTTAAATAAAGTCTTGTGGGATTCAATGATGTAGACAGTTGCGTAAAGTGAGAAATATATAAGAGATATATTTCGTAACGTTTCTATCACAATGATTAATATTTTATTCAGATTTTAATATTTAATAATATTCTGCCAGATACATATTTAATTTCAATCTTTTTTACCAAATATATATGCTTCTTGTTCTCACTGCACGCCTCTGGGTATAGGATCAGTAGTGGCGAACCTAGGGGGCGCGTGTCGTAGACGGCATGTTTAATTTTTTTTCTAATAGATAACTAATGGATAGAGTATCCAGACTTAATTTTATATTTAATTTTTTCAAACACAAACATATTATTATACTGGAGACACTGTTTTTGTTATCATTGGAGTTTATGTTTTTTTAAACTCGTTTGTCGTTCGCCGTAAATTTAAATGTAGACAAGTTCGTTTATCTGACATCTTGTTGACTGTGGATTCCACTTTGGCCATTACACATACTTAATTATGTACCTAGGTATAAAATCAAAATGTCAAAGAAGCAAGACTAGCGGTACATAATGGCGTTCTAGTGCCAACCCTTATGTATGGAAGTGAAGCCTGGAATTGGCAAAAGAGGAATGAAAGTAGACTGAATGCGGTTGAAATGCGGTCACTAAGACGCTTGTGTGGAAAATCTTTGGTCGATAGAGTGAGGAATGAACAAATTAGAAGTGAATGCAATGCTGGCTGTAGTGTGGTAGATAGAATAAAGAAAGGAGTGCTGAGATGGTTTGGTCATGTGGAACGTATGAACGAGGAAAGGATGGTTAAGAAAATATATGAGGCGAATGTTGAAGGCAACAGGAATAGAGGGCGTCCGCGAAAGACCTGGCACGATCAGGTACTACAAGTATTTGAGGATGGCCCTGTTAAAAGCCGCAACAATCGTAGAACGTGTATGAGAAGATGTATGAATGTGGCCGAAGCAAAAGTGGTGTGCCAGGATAGAAGAGTGTGGCGTTCAATCCTCTCTGCCTACCCCTGCAGGGAAACGGCGTGATGGTTAGTTAGTTAGTTAGTTAGTTAGGTATAAAATAATACACCATTTCATAAACACCTGAAAAACCAATTATATAAGAATAAATCTTTTGGCCAAAAAACGTGTAAAGTTAAGAAACTATGGAAAGATGAATGAATCCATTCCATCTCATCAGACGGTGTTTTTTTTTAAGAATAACATGGTCCTCACATCATGCTTCTAAGAAAAAACTATTTTGTAGCATAATTGATGATTTAATTAAAAAAAAACGCTATGCACTTCAGACAGTCGATAAATAATATTCGAGAATTTTTGGCATGTGCATGTAAAATGGTTCGCCATCGCTGGTGTATATGATTGAATGGATATGAATAAATAGTTTATTTGCCACCAGCTCCACATCGTTAGTAATTCTGAGAAGATCGCAAACAGAAATGGAGGAAAATGTGTCATCAGATTTAAGAGTTAAATATATTATGGTAACTAGGCAATACACTGGACAATAATGAAATATTGTGGTAAATTTCTCTAGCTTTGAAAGCTTTAGGAATTTTGCAATATTATAATTATATATTTCATAATTTATAAGAAATGCAATCGTCTATTTGTTATAAGTATGTAGCTAGGAGAGAAGACAAAGGGCTCAAAGGGACAACCAAAATAATATTATTCCAATGTAAAAGACATAAATCAAAAAAGCGAAAGTATTAAGTTTTCTCAACAGATGTATCCTATCATTTTTCATCTGAAATAAAATTATATGACTTGAATTATTGAATGTAAGAATGTTGCCATGCGTATAGATTTAAAGTGGTAAGGAAGATTGATTTTTTTAAACGTATTCTGCGCATGCGCAAAAAATACCGTCTGGCAGAATTGCTTGTTTGCGCCTGTCAGAATATCTGTCATATTTGTTAGGCGTGTTTCCGAGGTTATGTGTCAAAATTTTTGTTAGAATGTTTTGATTATAAATATTTTATGAATAATGGATGACACGGATAATCAAGACGAACCTCCATTCTACGTGGATAGGGCGAAAGGCGGCCGCGCCAACTGCAAAGGATGTAAACAGAAGTGCCTCGACGCTAACTTGCGTCTCGCTAAACTGGTGCCAAGTCCTTACAGCGATGGAAAGAAAATGAAATCTTGGTATCACGTGGACTGCTTGATGACCGCATTCTTAAAGCAGCGACCCACGACGAAGCGGATCGATGGACCTGAAGACATCGGAAATTGGGAAAACATTACCGAAGACGACAGAGAGTTAATTCTCGATAAATTAAAGGAATTGGAAGAATTGTGTATCAAAAAGTATGGCAACAAACCGGCACCTAAAAAAAATACTCCCGTTAAAAAAGATACCGCTGTCAAAGTTTTGAAAAATACTATAGCTTCGCAACCAGTCACCCAGTCGCCGGAGAAAAAAGAGAAAGCCAAAGTTAATATAAACCACAAAGATAATTCATTTAGAGAATTTAGAAGACTCTGCGCAGAGGTTACAAATAACGATGCCTATACAGCTAAAACTGCCGTGATCAATAAACTGTTTACCGAGGGAACCGACGGTAAGGGCTTCAAAAGCGATGTCACACTTTGGTGTCGGTTGCTACTGCCAGGAGCCGTGAAGAGAGTGTACAACTTGAAGAGCAAACAACTAGTCAAACTATTCTCCAGAATATTCGGCGCGGACCATGATGATATGTTGACCGACTTGGAAAACGGTGACGTGGCCGAAACTATCCGAATATTCCACGAGAAGTCTTCGGTCTGCGTTCCGGCCAGTAAAAGTCTTCTTAATTTAAACGATGTCGACACATTTTTAGAGAAACTTGCCACTCTGACGAAGGAAGAAGAGCAAATTTACCATTTTAAAACAATTTTAAAGCAGTGCACTTCTAACGATTTGAAAATGATCATTCGCCTCGTCAAGGGTGACCTGAGAATCAACTCCGGCCCTAAACATATTTTAGAAGCTGTCCATCCAGATGCGTATACGATATTCCAGTCTTCCCGAGATATCGATGCGGTAATAAGCCGCGTCATGAAACCCAGAGATGAAATTGATTGCTCAACGAGTCCAGTAAAAAATTCAATTAAGGCGAATCTTGTGTTGATGACTCCAGTGTTACCGATGCTTGCTGAAGCTTGCAAATCTGTGGAGATGGCGATGAAAAAATGCCCCAACGGCATGTACTCTGAAATAAAGTACGACGGAGAAAGAGTACAGTTGCACAAAGAAGGTACCGAGTTCAAGTATTTCTCGCGAGCCCTGAAACCGGTGATGCCTCACAAAATAAACCGGTTCAAAGATTACATACCGAAGGCCTTTCCGCATGGCACAGATTTAATTCTCGACGCCGAAGTCTTGATGATAGATACAAAAACTGGAAAACCATTGCCATTCGGCTCACTGGGTGTTCATAAAAAGAGTGAGTTCAAAGATGCCGAAGTGTGTCTGTTTGTTTTTGACTGTATTTATTATAATGGTGAGATTCTCATTGATAAACCTGTGAGAGTGAGGAGGAAAATTTTGGAAGATAATATGATTGAGATAAAAAATCATGTTATGTTTTCTGAAATGGAACTTATAAGAAAGCCGAGCGATTTAGCTGCTATGATAGCAAAGGTAATATTTCTACTCTAATTTATAGTAGGTAAAGTCTGTTCATTTTATGAAAGCCACTTGCATTAGTGTGTTTGCAACAGTGCGTTTACAAACCTCGTAACAGTATTTTTTGAGTAAATGATAGATGCAAAAAATAAATATAAATAGTTGCATTTTATTTTATCAACCTAAATAAATATAGGGACATGAACTACAAAAAAACTCTCATTACGTTTTTAAAATTACTATGATTTCAAAATTGTTGTTTTTTATAATAAAATAGTCTAAATTTAATTTTTTCAAATATTTAGATTTTATTTTAATATTTCAGTTTAATGAAAATTAAAACTAATAAGTGCATGTGTATCGCACATGCCATTGGTTAATTATTAATCAAAATTCTCTACATAACAATGTCCATCACTAACACTACCAGATTGCTCAAATAATAATGTGGTATAATAAAATAATGAGGTATAAGAAGCAACAAAGCATAATTCTCTTTTTAATAATATCCATCGATAACATTATCAAGACGCCACCCTAGATAGCGCAGTTCTCACAGCCTTGACTGGCGGCCGAAATATGTGATAAAGTACATCATTTTTGACGGGTTATAGCTAGTTTAGGATTAATATATAAACAGGTATAATTTTGGTTAAATGGTTTCAAAATCGTGTAATTAATTTTAATCAATAAGTTGTCTTCTGTATCGAACTCCAAATCCTCATTAAATTGATTAAAGTCTGTGATCACGTATTGCGATCTTGTAGTCACCATATCTTTAAATAAAAAATATTAAGAAAAACAACCACTCTGATACCTGAAGTGGACAATGGAGTAAGTAGTTTTAAAAAAAGAATTCCACTATCCAATTTACAGAGGGTATCACTCACACTAATGCAAGTGGCTTTCATAAAGTGAACGGACCCTACATGAATATGGTTATTATATTAATTTGCATTTTTTGTCTACTTATGAAAGACATATACACAATTTGGGAATTGCTTTTAAAAAAGATTTTCTTTAAAGTCTAATTTTAAATGGGATTTTTTTCTAATTTTTATTAAAATTATATCACAGGCATTAAATACATCCCTGCACAGAATACATTTTTCTGGTTTTGTAAAAGTATTCATAAATTCAGTCAAATAAATTAAAACTTTCACTGATAGAGAACCCAACCCTGGTCATCCAAGTGACAAGCAGCTGTGCTACCAATCACTATGTTATTAAGGATTATTAATTATGTAAAAAAATAGCCATTTATACAAATATATTAAACTCTTAATTAAAACTAGAGGTAGCTGAAACATTCACAATTTACTATTCACTAGAGGTAAATATTTTTTATATAAAATTAAATATTGTGTGGCCCTTGCAGCTACGATACTGGCTTCACATACCGAGGGTTCCGGGTTCGATTCCCAGTGAGGTCACAATAAATCCATGATTTATTCAAGCCTGGGGGCTTTAGTGATGTGTTTCGCTTCAGTAATTGGGCGCTATGCATAAATTAAAAATAATCAGCATTATATACTTATATGACAATTTGCTAAGATGGCAGAGCACTGGCTTGGCAAGTGAGAAATACCAAGATTGATAGCTGGCACCCTCAAAATCTTTTTGATTTCGATTGAAAAGTTAAAAGTGAGAGTATATAAAAATATGAGGAAATTTTTTATCACACTATTTCAATTACAGTTTATGTGACCGACATTCTTTGTCTTAAAATTTTAATAATTACTTCAAAAATTACATTTTGATCGACTGATTTGTCACCACCACATCCAACATATTGTCGCTTTGACTGCCGATTTCATTGACTGCGGGGTCACGCAGCTCCGTGTTCCAGCCAAACGCAGGACGGTGGTCACTAATACATTTATATTATGCGTATAATACACAAACTTATCAATGTATTCAAAGTGCATCCTTATATGGCTGCGATTCTACCTACCTGATCACAATATAAATACTGTTACTTGCGGGATACAAACTGAATTTATTGTTCTTTTGTCAAACAAATTGTGTGCATTGCATGTCGCTGTGCTGTTTTATTTTTACTTCTTAATCAAAATATTCTTCTACAAAATAACTTCTTCATTTAGTAAGTAACACAGTTTTAATAAATTTGATGCATACTTTTCTGCGTGTGGCCTGAAATTAATTTGAATCTTTATTATTTTCGTAGGTTCTTAAATTAGGATTAGAGGGTCTAGTCTTAAAAGATTTGGAGTCCAAATACGAGCCCGGTAAAAGACACTGGCTCAAAGTGAAGAAAGACTATTTGTTTGGGGGCGCCATGGCCGACAGCGCGGATCTCGTGGTTTTGGGGGCTTGGTTTGGTGAGTATTATTGGAGCTATTTAATCCAAGGTGTCCCTTGATTACTTGAGAATTGTTATGATTTTAGTGACTTTACATGGTTCTTTAAGTGGCTCTATAAGTAAATGAAGGGGATCTGGAAGTGGCCAATTTTGTAAATCTAGCATGCTTGATCTTTAATGTAGAAATGCGTAATGCTTTCCTAAGGGTATATAACAGTCGCCCATATTCCGAAAATAGCAATATTGGGGTCTAAGATCTTTATCCCAACACTTATGACGAAAATAAAAATAAACGAGATGTGGGTATACGTCGGTGGTGTGATCAGAGGGAAAAATAAGTACTGTCAATCATCAAATATAAAAACAGTCTAACAATATTTTTCTTTTTTGTGGTCCAACGCGATAATGATAATTTTGCCCTAATCAGGACGCTGTAGGAGAAGAAGTTAATAAATGCATATGAAATAGTGTTTTTTCTATAAGCTTTAAATACAGTATTAGTAGTAATTTCATGTAATTTTAGTCGAAACATGAGAATTGTGAGGTTATGTTTGCGGCAGAGCGAAGCTGTCAGACTAGACCACCCAGATAAGAAGGCAGCAGAGAAATCGGAAAGCACGTATAAAGCATGTATAATTTACTTTGAGAGAGATATGTGAAAATATACAAATCTTCTTATTTAAGTATTACTAACACCGAATAAGGATGTATACCTGCGTCTCGTTTATTTTTTATTTTAATTTTAGTCTATTAAGTGTTGGGATAAAGATGTGACATCCCAATATGGCTATTTTCTGAATAGCACAGCATGTATCAGATTCTTATAAATCAAGGCTAAATTGAAAGTAAAAGTGGTCCTGGAAGATGAAGGATATCCTGGCTGAAAAACTTGGTACAATGGTTCGGGAAATCCACGGCCCAACTATTTGGAGATTATGATTGCCAACATGATCACTAATGTCCGATAACCGATCAAGCACTAGAAGAAGAAGAGACATAATCTTCTGTAAAATTTTAAACTATCATATTAGTAACTTATATCGAATATTAAAAATTTTGTCGCTTTAATACAAGACAAAAAAATGATTCAAACTTTACAAGAAATTGTAATAATTTTTTTTGTATGTATATCTTTCTGAATGATTTATCTAATTTATTTTTTATATACCTAATAGTGTTTGAATATTTTTTTCTCCAGGGTCAGGAAAGAAGGGTGGTATGTTGTCCGTTTTCCTGATGGGTTGTTACGACGAGGACCGGGACAAGTGGCTGACCGTCACCAAAGTGCACACGGGCCACGACGACAAGTCCTTAGAGGAGCTCCAGGAACCCTTGAGGGAGGGTATGATAAAGATATCACGAGACAGTAACAGGATCCCCCACTGGCTGCACTGCACTAACACAATGGTGCCCGATTTTGTGGCAAAAGACCCGAAGAAGCAGCCGGTGTGGGAGATTACCGGTATGGCTGCTTGCTTAATTTCTTTTGTTTTATTATTGCTATAAGTGTTAATAAAAATAATTATATTTAAGAAAGTGGAGTAATTACTAGGTATATATATATCAGTAATTAAAGATTAAAATATTAACCATTTTCCAGGTGATTTTTCAACAAATAAAGTATTAGGTTGATACATAATGATCTGTTATTTAAATAAAATTATATTGTAACATACCCAAAAACGAAAACAAACTCAAAACATATTTCTATTCTCATTATACACTAACTGTCGGGATACTGAAATAGCAATTTTTTCAAAATACGAGTGATTGAATGGGGGAATACATTAAATAATCTCTATTCAGTTTGTTATACCCTCGAGGTAGATGAAAAGAAATATTATAAAATAAATATTATAAGTAAAAAAATTAGAGAGAAAATTGATCAGTGCTTTTATATCTAAACTACTTATTTGCACTGTATTTTTATTTAATGTTTTTATTACTTATGTGTTTTTTATTGAAATTGAATTCCCAAAAAGTCATTACTTTATTATAATTTACAGTTTATTTTTTATTTTAATAATAATCTTTCCTCTGACACCAGTATTCGTACAATAGTTTTTTGATAAAAAGATATTTATTTTTCCTCTATTGTATTAATGTAATTTCCACATTTTCAGCAAAATTCGTCCAAGTTTATCATCTTTGTACCCACATTATTATGTTTTCTGTACAGGTACTGAAATAACCCAGGCCCAAATACACACTGCCGATGGGATATCAGTAAGGTTTCCTCGAGTGACAAGAATACGAGACGACAAAACCTGGGACACCGCAACCAACCTTCAGGAACTCAAATTGCTCTACAAGAACTCCAAGGAACACACAGACGTCTCGTTGCTTAATAAACTCGCTGCCGAAAGTGATGCTGCCGAAAATAATGACATCGAAGAGTCGTCGTCAAAGACAAAAGTGAAGAAACCACTCGGGGAAGATGTTAAAAATGTTAAAAAGATTGACGAAATGTTTAAAAAGCAAATTAAATTTAAAGAAGAAGTAGGAAAGATTAAATTGGAAAATGTTAAATCAGAAAATGTTAAATTGGAAAATGTAAAATCAGAAAGTGTCAAATTGGAAAAAGTTAAATCAGATAATGTTAAACAGGAAAAAGTTAAAAAGGAAAGTGTAAATATTGATAGTATAAAAAAGGAAAGAGAAGAAGACAGTAAAAGTTTTAAAAATGAAAAGCCAAGTAAATTAAAACGGAGAATTTCTGATGATGACGATGAATGTCCGCCAAAAAAAATTCCGAGTACATCTATTATGAAAAGAGAACCATTTTCGGATAAAGAAGACGATTCTGAGGACGTAGGCGACAGTAATAAGAAATATACTATTATGTATTCTCCGTCAAAACCGTTACCAAATATTTTTAACGGCAGGATATTGAAATTGTACATTGACGATAGCAAAAATATCAACGATGATATCTTAAAAGATTACTTGAGACATTGGATTGCGTATGGTGGAAAGTTAGACGAAAGTGCGGACGGGCAGGCAGCTACGCACGTCGTGCATTTTACTAAGGAAATTGACGTGAAAGTTTTGAAATGTAATAAAGTCTGTTTTTCCAAGAGTGCGCGTCACGTGACCGTCAATTGGTTGAAAACTTGCATCCAATCAAAGCGGTTTGAGTGTACGAGAATGTATAGTGTGCGGTTAAAAAGTTACAAGAGTCACGGTTAGAAAATTATCAGTTTCTTATAGCTGAACCGCTGTATTTGAATTATTACAACCAAATCTAATTACGTTAAATCATGTATGTATTACATTTTCACATAATATTTTTCATGAATTCTTCGTTAATGTATTTTTTATTGAATAAAAAATATTGAAATATTTGTTATATTTATTGTATGAAACCTATACAAAAAGCAGTTCCATGTTCTGCTTTTGTGGCATTTTTAAAATTAATTTAAATAACTAAAAGTAATTACATTTTTGTTATTTAGAAATACAATTCAAATTCCAAATTCGCTCAACAGTGAATTAAAAAAATATATTTAAAAAACTTTCATTTAAACCCGATTAATATTTAATTAATTCACATTAAAAATATAGATGTTTCATAACCAGCTGCGAAATCTATGTGTACTATTTCATGAGAAGGCCTACAAATGTCTCTAGGAAGATTTAAATTTGGTACATATGTACAACTTTCAAAAATTTGATACAGTGTGGATGTTCTTACGGTGGAATCGGGTGAACGTTGGATTGTGTAGAGTGCTCACTTAAGCCAGCTCATACAGGTTGCAAGCCCTGGGCCATTGTATGGAGGGCTTCCATATACGTTTCTCATATAAACAGTTTCGTCTCTGAGTGGATAAATTGAGTAATTGTGTTCTCAGAACATGCATATAAAAATATTTGGCCATATTCTGAACTAAACAATACTGCTATTTCTGTATCTTGACTTAAATTTTGATGTTTTAAGTTTGACAGGTTTGAAATTAATGAGTTCAATCAATTAGAAAGCTCATTATTCATAATTGTGAATGTTTATTTTAATTTAAACTAAATTGAACTTTGTAATGCACACACGTTGAGTTAATTTAACACAACTATAGTTTTGAGAGGAACAGTTCCTCTCATCATCAGGTGTAATTTATAACTAACCTAAATACAGAAATTATGAAAATATTTGAGTAGAGCAACGGGTCGCGGAGCAGTGGGGGCAATTTTTTCGTGTGGTCTTTAAGGGGAAGATGCCGAGCAGCGGAGACTTTTATAGGAATGTGATGTTGTTTATGAGTTTTTTCTCAGAATTCAAGTTCTTTTGAATTTCGATGGTTTCCAAACTGTTCATTATCAAACCTTTATGAGGAACCGAGGGTATTTGTTTTAGTCTGTGATTATCAAAAGAACGTTTGGTATTAATTATACGGTTGGCGAATTCTGAGAAATTGTTGTTCCTTCAACAACGGCGATGTTCTTTCATTCTTATATTTAGGTTTTTATAATGACGTTTTTACTCGAAGAGACTTGGCTAGGAACGAAATATAAAAAAAAATTATAAAACGCATATTCAAAAAAAATTGTTTTGTTTACTAAGGGATTTAACTATGCAAGAATTAATAATTGAACTGGATTAAAAATGTGTCTTAAATATATTCGAGGGGGGACAAACTTCCACTGTGCCCCAGTCTCCCTACCCAAACAATGGGTTTAGTTCGAATCTGTACAATTCTATACTCTGTGCCTAATATCGAATTATTTTCGAAATTGAAAATAAAAATTAACATGAATCATAAAAATATTGTCCATCAACACTTGTCTAACAAAATTGTACATATGATTGTTTTTTCATTTCTAAGTTTTCATATTTTTTCGTAAAAAAATGAAGGGCGGCGGTACATTCCAACGCCATATTTTTATATGCCTACATTTTAGATTTTTAAACCGTGTTACATTTTTAAAATATTCATTTTTTTCTTCAACCGTGTTATTTCAATACCGTGCATAAAGATAATCAAGTGTATCTACAATGTACACAGAACAGAAGGTAACTTGTGCTAATTTGAGTACCTGCCTTCAGAATGACGAGGGCATGCCGTATCTGATGATCGGAAGGTTTTTAATGAGATTCTCTGTCATCAGTTGTTTCAAATATTTTTGCTTTTAAACTCTGGATAACGGAACCCACGTTGTACAGAGAGGAGACAAATTGCGCAGCATTCGGCGCGGCATGACGCATAAACATCTACATTGTATACGCTATTTGTCCTCTAGTGAATACATGGCTTCATCATGTTTCGGGGACAATGACGCGGTCATTTGACGTGTAGGTATGTACCCACATATCACTTCAATTCGCGGAAATGTCGCCCTGTGAGGTTATGATCAGTGCTGCGTATCTATTTATTCTAACAAGTTTATCGAAACGTAAGAGGAGAAAAAGGCAGCGGGTGCGAAAGTATTTACTGCAAAGAGAAAGAAGGGTGGATATTCTATGCGATCTTCGAATGTCTGACAGACCGTTTGTCAATTTCACTCGAATGACAACTGATTTTGAAAATTTATTACGAATGATCGGGCCTTCCATAACCAAGCTAGACACAATATTACGGAACGCTGTTGGCCCTCACGTCGGACTCGCAATTACATTGCGATACTTGTCGACTGGAGATTCCTACGCTTCCTTGTCATAATACACTTTAAAGTTTCAAAACAACTGATCAGTAAAATAGTCCCAGAAGCGGATATGCCAGGTGTTCGGTATTTTAGCACCGTGTTCGGTATGACAAAAATACCGAAGTATGGGCGGTTTGGTATTATTTCTGATTAATTTTTCTCCCTAATAAACGATTCAACTGTCAGATTTGACGCAATCGATGTTGCGTAGCACCCTACTTAGCTTGTGCGATGTTGCCGCTTCGTGCGCGCGCTCACGCTTTCGAGCCATTTCGCGGATTGTGTATGACGTTCTCCATAATGTATTTCAGTCTGACATGTCGCGAAATGCATGGGGCAGTTGAAGCAAATAAAACATTGCTGGGAGCGTGTATTAGTGAGGAAAAATATTTTTTTTATAAATTAGGTTAGCTAGTTGCTCTTTTGCAATGGTACTTTGTATTTTAAGTTAATAAAATAAATAAACGATTAAAACATTTTTTTTGCTCACTGTTCGGTATTTATTTGGCAAAGACCTGGCAACCTGACCAGAAGTTTGTATGGAACTATTTTATCTATGTATGGAACTGATAAATGCATTGAAATGTAAAGGTGAGTACAGTATCAATTTTAAATTCATCATAAAAAATATATGTACCTACTTACTTACATGGATAATTAATAATTAAATGTTAAATTTTATTTAAAACGTATATTTTATTAACTTAAAAAAATTACAATTTAAAATAAAGATAATATTAAGATTATTTAATAAAAAAAAAAAACAATTAATCTATCGAGTCGAGTTAGGAGATACGTTTGGACTATTTTTTATCGATATTTTGTGAACATCCACGTGGAGTGGACTCGATCTGTCCTGGGCGTAAACAGTTGCTGACGTAATGTCGCACTCTTTATATTTCCCCATGCGTGCTTCAATCAAAATATTGTTTATGTAATATTTCGCCATGAGGAGGGAATGTGTATCTCGCACTTCGCGCAGCTCCGAGGCGACATATTGTCCGTACACGGCAAATTCGTCCTGTTTATCCCCCAGCATCTTCTTTTTCGCGCTCCGCAATTTTCCATCATATTGAACAGTTCTCTTTTTCGAGGCTTTGGAAGATCTGGTAGGCGGCGTCTCCGTAACTTCAAATTCCAGCGGGTCTTCATCGGATTCTTCAGTACTCATGACGTTAGGAGACTCGGAGATCTGCTCATTGGCGTCATAGCGTATCGTCTGAAAAGTAAAACGACTTCGAGGTAAAAAAAAATCCTAATTTTACGCTTTTAGGTGCCAGTAACTGCAAATGGGAATAATCCAAAAATATGGTCCCGTTGTTCATACAATGAAAATAAGTATTTCACTATATAATTTAATGTCTTGTTAATTTAATCTAACTAAAATAATCGTAATCTAAATTAAACAAACCAAACCTAATAACCTAACCAAACCAAACCTAGTAACCTAACCTAACCTCATATATTGCCTATGAAATGTCAAAATATGGAGTGCATTTTTCGAAACTTTAAAGTGTAATATCTTATTTAATACTTACTTTTTAAACGTAAATTATATTTCATTTTGTTATTAGCACATTCAATAATATAGTGAAGTAATCATTTTCGTTGTATGTGCAATGGGACCATTATCTTGGATTTAGCCCTGCAAATGAATGGAAGGAAAAGGCTCACAATCACGAAATATTATCGAACTTCCCACATTGTATTGGAGCCATAGACGGGAGCACGTTTTGATTCAAGCACCTCCAAATACCGGCAATGATTTTTACAATTATAAAGATCAATTTAGCATTGTGCTCTTGGCTATTGTGGATGTTGATTACAATTTCATATATGCTAATTGTGGTGCTAAAAGAAAGTCATCCGACAGCGAAGTTTTTCAAAAGACTTCTTTTTATAAAGCTATGGTTGAAAACCGACTCAATTGGCCAGAACCGGAGCCATTGAGGCAAACATGCCCTTTGTATTGATGGGAGATGGACGAAGTAGAAGTATAAAGCCATTTTCAACTACAGGCATTCGCGAGCAAGGAGAATTGTGGAAAATGTATTCGGAATCATGTGTGTTGTGTTTCGTGGGTTTCGCAACACTATTGCACTCCGGTCTAAAAATGCTGAAGTTGTTGTATTAGCCTGTGTACCTATATCTACATATTTTTTTAAGGCGAAATAAGCAATCGAGATCACTCCACACTCCACGTGAAACCTTTGATTCAGAAGATTTGGATCATAACATCGTAGAGTGATCTTGGCGAAGAGAAATTGGATCTAATAATATGACGAATTTAGAAACGATACAAAGACCTTCTACTCAATCTGTTTTTATTAGTGTTTTATTAGTGCACAAGGAAGTGTTTCGCGGCAGAATAATTTTGCTTAAAAATTAATAACATCGCCACAATTTTATATAAAGGCGTTTTTTCCCATTTTTATTTTGTAATGTTTTCTGTATAATTTTTTAAATTAATTATTAATTAATAATAATATATTTTCTAATCATTAACCTCCTTCAAAAACCAATAATTTTAATAGTGAAAGCTTTATCGAAATCGGCTGAACTTTATGATATGGCCTCGCTCTGACATTCATTAAAAAAAGTATCCTGGCGTAGTACAGTGCCCTGATTCCAAAACTGAAATCAAAATTTGGAGGTCGTAAGTATTTAAAAAGTTATTACTTAAAAGTTTGAAATTTTTCCATACGTTTTGACATTTCAATAATTTTATGTATAATATATATATGACGCGAATCGGCCCGTCAGGGTTTTAACTCGTTGTGTGTACAAAATTTCAATTTGTCTAATTCAAAGAAAAATAAAATATTTTCAAAAAAGAACATTAATCTAGGTATCTTATAATATTAATTTATTGTCTCATCTATTGACATCTATGATTTGCGTATGTTGTCTATGGAAAGTGTTTTGATGTTTCAAACGTCAAAAAGTTTAGGTTTGGTTATTAGGTTTGGTTTGTTTTAGATTACGGTTACTTTTGTCACATTAAATTACCTTGATTAATTTTATTAATATGATGTGATTATTTTTTTAATTTTCAAATAATTTATAGATTCTCAATTATTATTCTACATTTTCTTTCTACATACATAATTATGGTTCGCACCTTACTAGATTAATGATTTTTAACAAAAAAAAATCTTGTTGAAAAATTGTCTATGATTCGCGTCATACATATTATAGATAAAATTTTTCAAATGTCAAAACGTATGAAAAATTTTCAAATTTTAAAGTGTAATAATTTTTAAATTAAATACTTACGACCCCCAAATTTTGATTTCAGTTTTGACATCAGAGCACTCAACTACGCCAGAATACTTTTTTTAAACATAATCACAGTGAGGCCATAAATTAAAGTAATACCTCGAAATCAATCGGCGGTTGCCGAAATATTTATTTTCCAAGGTGATACTGAAAACTTTTTTAAATATAAAAAATTAAACATTACTTGTGTCTCCAATGTGTCCACACTGCCGGATGTTGTTTCTCCTTTCACTAAAAACTTCATTGCATCATAGGCAAACCATGTACTGGATATCGTATCATCCCGTCCGTTACTGGTGGTTTTTATTTTCTTCCTTTCTCTAATGAATTGTGAGCGAAGGGTGTGTATCTTAGCCTCTACTTGCTTTCTCGGCAATTTCAGCGCGTTACCTATGCTCTCCCACGCGTCGTTTTTCTTTATTTTATTTTTATATTCGCGGGTCGAAGTGTCCCACAACATTGTGTGGCTGTGGTAGAGCTCGATGAGTCGGAGAACTAGCTCGTTTCCCCACGCTACTGTCATGTTGAGCGGTATACAGCGCCTGCGTCTTCACTTGCAAACACACCACGTGGTACTGACGCGCGGCGCGATGTCCCGTGTGCCCGCTAGGGTACCGTGCGCATGGCAACGTCGCCGCGTCACCTAGAAATGCCGCGCCATGTTGCGCGCGACGCACAGTGGTCGGAAAAGGTAATCTGAGCGCGCAATATTATTTTATTGATTCTTTGTACTTTATACCCATTAAATAATAATTATAAACCGATCGAAAGGGATAAGAAGCGAAACAAATGTAGTATTAGTGCTACACTTATTTTAAATGACAATCAAAACGTATAAATAGGAAATTATATTGATTTATTAACTAAAAACTAAAAGATAAATTATAAAAGTCTCACATAGATGAAGACGTTCCCATATGTGGCCCAGGTCTAATGAACTTTATGAGCTGGTTTAAGTGATCACACTACACAATGCCACGCTCACCAATTCCACCACAAGAACATTCACACATTATCGAAATATTGAAAGTTGTATATACATTCCAAATAAACAGACACATAAAAATATTGTTAAAATGTATTATAAAAGGAGTTAAAAATTTTTAAATGATAATTTTAGGCTTATTCTGGCGTACATGTTAAAAAATCCGGAAGAATATCATATACACATTAAAAATAATATTGCTTAATATTCCACTTTAAAAAATAAAGAAGTATTATTATTGGCTACGAAATCTATATTTTCTATGTAATAGGAAGGATACCTATACTTACATAAAAAGCCTACAAAGTCTTCCATATACATTTTCCACGTAAACAGCTTCGTCTCTGTGGAACTTCTATAATTTATTTTAATTAATAATTATCCCTCTGTAGACAAAATTTAGTAGTTTTATATACAGGGTTATTTGGGAAACATTGATAACCTCGCAGGACTATATTCCTGCCTTGATTATGAGTCGAAAATGTTCAAGCTATCATGACTTAATATCAATAGTTATGGATATATGAGACGTCAAAGTTTGCATTTTATTCTCAATATTTCTGACTTATTTTTTGTAAAACCCTGGACTATCATTACAGTAACTTATATCGAATATGAAAATTCCATTTCCTTTAATACAAGTCAAATTAAATAATAAAAACCTTCGAATTCCAATTGAAAAACATTCCAATTAGAAAATTTCAGGGTTTTTTTCATTTTATTTAACTTTTATAGTAGCAAATTAATTTTTCGTAATCGATATAAGTTACTGTAATGATAGTCCAATGTTTTCCAAAAAATATGTCACAAATATTGAGAAAAAAATGTAAACTTTGATGTCGCATATCTCCATAACTATTGATATTAGGTCATGATAGCTTGAACATTTTCGACTCATAATCAAAGCAGGAATGTAGTCCTGCGAGTTTATTAATGTTTTCCAAATAACCCTGTATATGTTCTCAGAATACACATATATATTTTTTTTAAAATAAATTGAGTACCTCTCGTATAATATAATCGTATAAACTTTGATTAACTGTTATTTTTCTCATAACACGTGACTTTTTTATCAACAGCAGCATCCTCTCTTTTTCCTTTTACCCTTAAGGTCATTCTTGCTGTTTGCGCAAAAAAGGAGACGCTTCAATAACATATTGAAATGTCTCCTTTTTACTGACACGCTGATATCTTCAAACGCTTCTTGGTCATCTTGCTCTAAGATAATGATTGTGAAGTCAAGGGGAATACGGAAAGCGTGATTCTACCACCTAACCAAACTTTGTATTTATTTTTAAACTGTTTTTTATGACTTTCACAGTTTATTCACTTCCGATGTTTTTGTTCACAAAAATTTAACATAGTTTTTTTTTATTACACCGTGTGAACTTCTATCGAGCCGATTATAATTACTACTTTATCTAATCGTCCTTAAAATGGCTTCACTTCTCTTAGAAACGTCTCGCTCATTTAAACATACATCAAAAAAAAAATTCTTGAGAATCTGTGAAGTGGAAAATAAATTAATTTTGTACCAAGGCTTACCTTCGTGCACTTCAATTGATTAATATCTGTAGCCAAAGAATCAGAGTACGATAATATATAATATTTAGAATCAATACAGATCAATCCCAGTTTTAGCAGTCTAAAGAATATAGAAAAATTTGAAAAAAATATGTCAAAAATAAATCGTAACTTGGTACAATATATTGATAGAACAACAATGTAAATTATATATGAAAATAGTTACCTTAGTTTATCGTTTTCATAGTTCGAAGAATAAAATTCAAATCCATAAACTCATGACTATGCTATAATCATTCGTAACCGACTAACAAAATCTGAACTTTTTTTTGTTGCAACAATGTGTCACTACCTGCTAGACTAGAGGGGTTTATGCCAGTTAATAAAATATTAGTGGGACTTTAATATCTACGGAATTAGGTTTACTTCTCTGTATATATTTTATTTTTAATACGACCTTCGGTTTTCGAGTTTCGCGCGATCAGATTACAATTTTTAACCACTGTGCGGCATCGCGGAACAGTGCGCGACGTTGCAGCGTCACGTAGACTTAATTCAGATATTAATATTTTTCGACAAATTATTAAATATATCGTTTTAAAAAATACAAATGTTAAACGTTCTTTTTCCTATATTTCAGTATCCATAAAACCATTAAAACATCGATTATTTTAATTAAATTTTACATGCGTAATAAGAAAATTTCACTGTCATTAATATAAAAATATTCGAAAAATTATACCTCTTACTCAAGAATTCAAATTAATTAAATCGTACAGTTTGTTAAAATATCATTTTTCTTTCAAATCAGACTTCGGTTGGACAGTCCAACTTCAGTCCAGCACCACTTCTTTTTCAAACTTTATACAATCAATTTGTAAATAAAATATATGGTCTTTATTTGAAAATATAATAGATTAAGTGTACCAAAGATAACTCTATTGCATAAAAACTAAAATAGTGTTTCGGGGTTATAATTTTTTTGATGTTATAACGATATATTTCTTCATATATTTTTTAAAGGAAATGCTTCAAGAGTGAATGGATCTATCATAATAAAATTGATTAAAAGCCTGTTAAGCTATGGGTTTTGCAAAATGATTGAATAAGTTAACGTTAAATTTAGCAAATCGAGAGCAAATACGAAAATGGTGTTCTGGGGCCTCTTAAATGGAAAGAGGTCTACCCGGCGTTTCCTGGGATTCAGATTTGGTTATAGTTTTGGGCTACAATCTTTGGTTCTAACTCAAAGGTTAGATTAGGGTAGGGTGGAGGGAAGAGTTGGATTTACTATATCTTCAAAAATATCTTAAATTGTCACCACGCGCGTCTTGTTAAGAAGGCATTCGAGACCTAGTGAACATTATATGGATGATGGTCTCAACATAAAAATCTCAAGGTATCCGGCTCTTCTAAACCAGTTAAATCGCAGTTGCTATAAGGTACAGAAAAACATGCTTATTACTGGCATGCTCATTAGCATGCTCAAAACTAGCATGCCCTAACAACTGTACACACTTGCTCATTATTAGCATGCTTATTTTAAGCATGCTCAAAGCTAACAATCAAACACACATGCTTATTAGTGGCATGCTCTTGTCATAGAATAGAGAGGAACTCTGGTTCAAAATTGAAACTTTGCAAACTGAAATAGAAAATTCAAGTGAACCAATAAATCAAAACAGTTTCTGGGTTTAATCAAAAACACATGCTTATTACTGGCATGCTCTTGTCATAGAATAGAGACGCTCTTGTTCAAAATGGAAACTGCAAACTGAAATAGAAAATTCAAGTGAACCAATAAATCAAAATATTTTTGATTTTAGTTTTTATAGTTTTTATTCTAAGATTTGAATCATTCATGTCTTTTAATAAAGTTTCATAAACATTATTTTTTGCTATATTATTTTTACATAGCGGTGACCGAGTATTCTACAGAAATTCGTGATTCCTATAATAAGTCACGAAAAATAATGTTTTATCATCTCCCCAACGCGTCATATTTGTTTCATCTGTCGCGGACTGAGAAGATCGCATTGATAATCGATACTAGCTGCGAATGACATAAGCATGCTCATAATAAGCAAGCCTGTTCACACATGCTCAAAAGATACCTCTTCTTATGGCGAATGACATAGCATGCTTATAACTAGCAATGTGCGAACATACATGCCACTAATAAACAAGGGCTAAATCAATACTGCGCATGCTCACGTGCCACTAATAAGCATGTGTATCAGTACCTATAAAGATAATTGTCCGCGAGTAAGTGAAATATACATATAAAACGGGACAAATCGTGAAAATACCACATTTTATCGCTCATTCGTTTCAAACGGCCAAACCATCTCAGCGATTTTTTTATTATTTTATCTATTACGGTCGCCACCAGGAAAATGTTGTCTTGTGTCCGTTGTCTATATCCGTATATACCTATGCTCGTAAAGATAATGTACTGGCTGCTTTACCATCAAGAGATGATGGAAGATGAAACCTTGAAAATAACTCCAAATATTTGGAGTTATTTTCAAGGTCTCATCATAAGACGATTTGGAAGACGACTTTGCAGTTAAAACAGATGTAGCTGCTGCCATTGGCAACAAAAAGCATGAAGCTCTGGATTTGCAATTTTATAGACTCATAGTGTGGTTTCCCAAATATTTTAGTTTTTATAAATAATAGCTGTTTTGCGTTGCTCTGAAAAGAGTATATATTTTATTAACAAAAGAACATAAAAATTTAAAAATAATAAAAGTACACATCATACCTGAAAAGAGAAACAAAATTTAAAATATTATTTTATATTAATCAATTAACATTCGCAGACACTTTCTCAATTATTAAATATTATTCACCTATATATATTATCATTAACAAATAAATTTTCACAATAGGTCGATTGTCAGTTGTTTGTTTGTCAAAGAATTTTCACACAAATTTAAGTGTTCTATTTTACCAATTCAAATTAAGTAGGTACCTACTGATCTTCATTTACAGACTTATAATGGAAAATTCATAAGAGTCTTGTTAAGCTTTTACCTATCTTTAATGATTGCTAATTGCGGCGGAGAACGTTATTTTCGATATTAAAGCGTATAAAAATGTACCTAAATGTAAACCACAGAAATCTCTAGAACAGTCCTTTCGAATACATGAAAGAAACTGATTTAGAACATATCGATGGTCCCTACGTATAACTACTGTCAAATCTACAAAAAATCGATTTTCGTTTTAGTATCTATCTTAAACCATCCGATTTACTCCATATTTTCGGATAATGTTAAAAAAGTATGACTTTTCTTTAATTCTGTATGTTTTGTTTGAAATGAATTTTTTTTTAACATTGCCCAAAAATATAGAAAACGAAAAAGAATTTTCGCAAATTCGACAGGTACGCAGGGACCGTCGATATATACAACTTTCAAAAAAATGATAATGTGTCGGATGCTCTTACGGTGGAATTGGTGAACGTTGCATTGTGTAAAGTGATCACTTAAGCCAGATCGTACAGGTCATAAGCCCTGGGTCACCCTATAAAGACTTCCATTTCCCATATACAGGGTTATTTGGAAAACATTAATAACCTCGCAAGACTATATTCCTGCCTTGATTATGAGTCGAAAATGTTCAAGCTATTATGACCTAATATCAATAGTTCAGGAGATATGCGACATCAAAGTTCGCATTTTTTTTTCAATATTTCTGACTTTATTTTTGTAAAACACTGGACTATCATTACAGTAACTTATATCGATTACGAAAAATTCATTCGTTTCAATACAAGTTAAATAAAATGATAAAAACCATGAAAAATTTCCAATTGGAATGTTTTCCAATTGGAATTCGAAGGTTTATATTATTTTATTTGACTTGTATTAAAGGGAATGAATTTTTCATATTTGATAAAAGTTACTGTAATGATAGTCCAAGTTTTACAAAATATAAGTCAGAAATATTGATAAAAAATGCAAACTTTGATGTCGCATATCTCCATAACTATTGATATTAGGTCTTGAACATATTGATATTAGGGCTTGTAACTATTGATATTAGGGCTTGAACATTTTCGACTCATAATCAAGGCAGGAATATAGTCCTGCGAGTTTATTAATGTTTTCCAAATAACCCTGTGTGTAGATTCGTTTCTGTGAGATTTCTATAATTTATGCTAATGTACAAATAATGGGTTAAGGAACATGATGGGACAAGATCGTCTAAATAACCTCATTTAAATGAGTATTGAATGTGATTTACTTAGAGAAATTGATTTGACTAGTGTTATTTCTAAATTTACTCACACTTAACCAATAAAAGTTTTTTGTAAAAGTGGTGCTTAATTACTCCCTTTATATTAACTCGTGGCGTCTGCTTGCTTGCCGTCAACAAAAACTTTGGATCGATTTTTGACCCTTTTTCCGTGATCCAATCGAGCTGAAACTTGGCAAGCAGACTCGTGGCGACGATCAAGAAGATCTATCAAATTTTCGTTAAAAAAATTAATAATTATAGTAAAATTTCGGATTTTTAGAAACTTTATTGGTTTTTTTAAAATTGGAATCATTAGAAAAGTTTGATTAGCAACGACGCGGCGGCCCGATAACGTCGCGGAATATTTTCTAAAGTTAAATTACTCCGTCGGTATAATAGGTACATCACTACGAATTTCGAAAATTTACAAAACAATTGGTTCACAGATGACAGCAAAATTGTTTTTTTTGGGAAAAAATCAAATAATAATTTATTTCTGCTTAGTTTTGAAGAATTCTACATTACTCAAATCTGATTCTGACTAAATCATTTGACGCTGGAAATTCATAAGGTACGATATTAATGATAATTGAATCTATCAAAATGTCGACATCTCAAAACATCTGACATTTTAGAAATATATTAAATTTCTGTAAGTTTAGTGTTATGTTATATGTTTTAATTCGTCTTTAATTATTGTTATATTTTACAAAGCAAGGGAGTGTAGTAAAAACTTGGTTTTTATGGGTTACTTTTTTATATCCTAAATCTAACCATGGGCCTTTGATAACATTTGCTAGGGCACCGCGCTGCCTTAATCCGGCACTGGAAATAATTAAAAAAAGTATACCTACGTAGGTACATATAAACGTGTATCTAAATAAAAAAATGACCTCTATTCAAATACCAAATCGGAAAGCGTACAAAAATGAATTAACAGAGTTTGAAAAATGTTGAGGTTTGGTATTTGCCCTCCCATTTTATTATAGACATTTTAAAAGGTCATTGACAAACCAATATCTAAATATCTATACCTGTCTACATAAGAATACTTAAAAATCAATGCATGTTTGTCTGTTTCATACCCAACCACAATAAGCGATCTAATTTTGCACATTTTCTCTTTGGGACTTAGTAAAACAAAAGCAGTAGGTAGAGCGCCACCACGATAACTTGGCGTGCGAGGGAGGTCGCCCCTGTCGCGAAACAGAAGTTGCCAGGTTGTAAATTTATTACACAATACATAATGTACTGAATATCCGGTGACCAGTGTCAATATAAATTTGGTCGGGTAACGGCGCGCTTCGCGGCGGCTGCTTTATCTGTCAAACTATCAGACGGTAATATCAGTCCATTATTTGCTTTTTCAGCTTCGCAAAACTTTAATACTTCATTGGCAATTGTTCTTGCACCACCCCGGACTGTTTTGGTTGTTTTGGACATAATAATTCAGTTTATATTGGTAATCAAGATGTCACAGCTCCCGAGCACATACAAAATTGTACTGAATTACAGGGCGTGGGGTTGCCGCCGGGTGCGGGCGGGGCGGGTTTTAGTTCCAATCCTGCCGCACGCCAAGTTATGTTGGGCAGGCAATAGTATAGGCACCTTTCCATATCATCCAGTTAATACGTACGCAATATTTCTGTACGCAGTGAAGGTGGAGTTTTTGGGCTCGACGTGTCATTATCATTACCAATTAACGTGTCAAAAAGTGAATAGTATGGCATTACATTATGATATAAAAAAACCCAAATAATTGATGTTTATCTTACACAAAGATTACTTTTTGTATTATACACAACTTTGTCTAAAAGCAATCGGCTACTTTTTAATTATTATAATTAGAACAATTGTTTATGCTTTATAGAATTGAATTATTTAACGACTTATTAAATATACGTATTATTAATATCAAATCGTCATTATTTATTTTTATAAGAATCAATACGAACTATTACTTTTAAAATAATACACTTAAGGTATCTACACTAGTGAAAAAATAGATTTTTTAAAAATCACTTATCCAAGAAATTAGGGTATAAATATTTTAATAATAATAAGAAGATAGAATAGCTGCCAAGCGATGAATGATAATAAAAAAATTCCATAAGCTCGAGTAGTGATTTTTGCGATGGTTAATCTCTGATCCCCAACGCACGTGCGCGCATTGTATTACGCCGGAGAAAAATCAATAAAATTTCGGGTAAGCGAACCACCCAACAAAATACTCAGTCATTTTTCTTTCTGCAAATATCGTCAAAAAATCGTTGCAATCTATTTTATTTTTATATAGTAGGTACCTACCAAGTGTGAAAAATAATTTGCAGAAATTACCGCCAGGTACTTAAAAATGTATTTACCGGTAATTCGGTAATGAAATTTAGCCATACTTACCGGTAAATCGGTTAACATGGCTTAATTATGTCGGCTGTATTATTTGCAATTTTTTTATTGTGTAATAAACCTTTATCAAATATTAATTTCAAATATTATTTACGTCAAGTGGGCAATGATGAGCAACACAGAAATATAATGTAATGTGTAATGTTACATATTTACTGTTTTTCTGAGCACCCAGTATTCCATTGCAAATTAATATAATAATGTTGTATACCGTTGATTGGAAAATAATTTGATTTAAAACGAATTTCGTCAAAGCAGTCGGTCGGTAAAGTAGATCTCTGAGAAGCGGTGATTTTATTACGGAGTGTTTAAAGATGATTTCGTTTTTTGAGGTAGACACATTTAGCGGAATTTATTCATCCTTCATTAGATTTAATATTAACTAGCGAAAATATGCTAATTAAATTCCCCGCTAAATTGATGGAGTGAAAACAATATACTTCGCGTTCATCACTCAGGATGTTTAAAATTTTGTTATTGGTAGGTATTAGTGAGGTACTAGATAGTTGAATATTAATATTTAGGTACCACGTTAAAAATGTTAATCGGTGTATACTGTACAGGTAGTATTACATTTATATCTGATGCTTATGGAGGCTCATGGTTTGTTTGAAAAATGTGGTTTGTCAAATCTATTAGAGCAAAATGGTATTGTTTTGGCAGATCGAGGTTTTCAGATTCAAGCTAGCTCCTAAAGATGCAGCTTCGCCGATCAAAGAAAATTTCATCAAGTCTTAGTCATTATTGAGTAATTTACTTTGGGAAGTAGAATAATTTTGATGTGTTTTATGCTATGTAATTTTCGTTCTAATATCATGAATAATGTTAAAAATTAATAAAATAATTATGTGTAAATAACTTGACTTTTATTTTTCTCTATCTCAATATCTACAATACATTTTATTACATTTATACAGCGGAATCTCTCATAAGGAACATAACTTTTTTTTTAAATAGGGCTCCCTTAACACGCGACTTTTCGCGTAACGAATGCGGAATGAAGTGAAATGTTTCATTTATTTTATATTGTTTTAGGTTTAAAATTACAATTGCAACTTTAAATATCTTACTAAAAATAATGACATACTCAAAATATAAATAAATAACGTAGTTAGGTATTTCATCTGAAAAAAAAAAATGGTTATGAAATTTAATAATCATTTTTCCCAAAATTAATGACCACTGATTTATTAATTAATGACGCATGTTTCTTCCGCCAGCCCTTCAATTTGGGACGACGAGAAATGCAAATAAACGTTATTTAACAGCCATTTTTCAAAAGTAATTATCCCTAAATCCACAAAAACAAAGCGAAACTTAATATGTCTGTATAAAACGCACGAGCTGTCAAAAAGAGTTGACCCTCAACTACATCAGCGCCGCCACGCGGCATAAATGGCGGACATCCCTCCTATTAGAAGCCCGATGCGACCGGCGAGGTACCGACAAGCAGCACGCTGTACCTAGCGAAGGGAAAACTACATTTCAAAACGAAGACTACAACACACACACGTTCACCAGTTTGAAAACTACAAAGTGCACACTAGAATTGTAGTAAAAATACACGAAGTGAAGTAATTGTAGTATTAATGAAGTGAAGTAATGAAGTAATTGTACTACAAAATTGTAGTACTAGTGAACTAAAAGTATTTGGCGAGCTATAAAAAAAAGGTCAACGGGAAAAATATTTAAGACAAATGCCGATATTTTCTCCAAAGTAACATTTGACGACCTAAAAGAAAAAAAAAGGTCGCCAACCAGATTTCTTCATTCGGTCACCAAAATTTTTCAAACCATGGGTGGGGGGGATTGTTTTAGTTTGCAAAGATTTCTTGATTCGGTCCCAAAATTTTTCAAACCATGGGGGAGGAGGGGGTTGCTTCAATTTCCAAAGATTTCTTCATTTATCTACATCAACTTCCTAAAAATTTCACATATAAAATGAACTATTTGAAGTATGTGCTCGTACTTTCGATAACTTTGAAGTGTGTGTACTTTGTAGTATTCGCTTTAAAAAGAAGTGTACTATTTGAAGTATGTACTTTCAATAACTTTTAAGTGTGTGTAGTTTGTAGTGTGCACTACACTTCAAAACGTGTGAAGTGTGCACTTCAATATAATGTAGTACTACATTGTAGTAGTGAGTACAGAGCGGACCCATCACTACTACAGCTGCTACGGTCGGCTGGTAGAGTGAGGTGGCGGTACCTATAACACCACCTCACTCTTTCGCTGACCTTCGTTCGGTACGCCGCGCGCTGACTTTACTCGCCCTGTATTATTGTAAACCTATTTCTTAAATGAACCGACAATGTAAATTGTTAGTACCTACTTTTTCAATCATCCTGTATCACTTCCCATCTTAGCTTGCCACATACATTCTCAACGCCTTTAATTCACGCACACGCCTTCAGCGCCACACTTGCTATCTATGTGGATTACATGTTTCGACAGATGGACATGACCTTTCCACAAACACGCACCTTTCGATTCATTCACGAGGTAAATTCAATCATAGCATATATTTCGTAATACACACGATCCAACATCTGCCAAAAGATTTTTTGCAGGGTTTTATTCTACTACTTTAATCAAAGAAAATGAATTTTTGATATTAGATTTAGGCTCCTCTAATGGTAGTCCAACGTTTCACAGATGTAAGAAATATTGAAAAAAATGCGAACTTTGAAATCGCTTATTTCTTGTTGCTTAAACATTTTCGACTCATATTTAGGCCGTAATCTAACTGTAAAGTTTTGTGGACCGCATCTATTACGACCTGTATCATCAAACATAACAATTCCGTTGTCTGTCCGTCTGTCCGTCCGTCTGTCTGTCTCCGTAACTTCGTGTAGCGACCGTAATTTCAAATATGTTCTCAGCCGTCCAGCGGCCGTTCAGAATCTTCTGTGTACAGTTTTCTGGGATATTCTGCCGTGTATATGTGACCTCACTGGCCGACGTTTCAGATCCCATTGCAGGGTCCATCATCAGGGCTGATGTTGAATTCGTTCGGGCTTGAACCCCGACCAGCAAACCCGAACCGGCCGCTCTACGCATGTGGCTACGGTCGCCTCTCCGTAGAACGCCAAAAAGATATTATAAATATATACCTACTAGGGCTTAGCAAAGACGCGAATCAATGTTTCGTCAATTTTTTTACGGGTTATGCTTATGTTTTATAGTATTATAGTATAAAACATAAGCACGGTAATATAAATTGAATACTTGAAATCGGTATTTAGCTAAATTTATAAATTTCTAATAACCCAACCATTTCCAATAAGCAACCCTATTTTTTTCGGTATGATTATGTTTAAAACCATGATAATCCCCCGTAGTGTCAGAATAACAATATAATTATAATATCCCAATACAAAATAGAAGTACGTACGCGTAAAGATTCCACGATAGACTTCAATGTCTCACGTCTGTCAAATGTAAATATTTCTAAGGTTATAGCGGTGATTTTAGCTGTAATGTAATATTTGGAAACTTTGGATGAGTGAATTAGTGGAAATGTGTGAACATACAGGGTGTCTCGTAGCTAGTAGCAAAAACTTTGAATAGAAAATATTCTTTACGCTTTGGGTAAAATATCGAAAGTCACGGAGATAGGTGACACCAAACTTTGCATTTTTTTTTCAATATTTCTGATTTATATTCTTTAAAAGAGCACCTACTGAGCAAGAGACTAAGTGAGACCACAGACTGCGAATATTCTGAAGAGACGAATGTAAACTGTTCCAATTCCGGTATCTCGGAATTGAAAAATTCTCCTAGATTATCATCCCTAATCATGTTTCATGTCTCATTCTATTTCTTGTATTGTAGAGTTGTATATTCGTTTTTTATGAACTTCACTGCATTCCATGTTAAGATATTATTGTAATTCTATTTAATAAACAAATAAACTGTGATTTCCCCTCCCACTCATCCTTGCATCTAGGAGACAGTGAAACTGAAACGGTCGCCTCCTCGCGCCGCTGGGAGTACGAGTTTAAGTGGCGTGAGGATAATAATCTCATCAGCATAAAAAATGCCGAATTATGTGACGAAAGTGTAGGGCCGTAACCCGATAGCTATTGCTCATAAAATGTGAATGTGGATGAGACGAAAGTTGTGTGTCAGGAGAGAAGATTGTGGCGCTACGTCTTTTCTGCATATCCCCGCAGGGAAACGGTGTGATGTAAATAAGTAAGCAGATAGCTAGTAAAACTTTTTTTAAATGAAGAAAAATCTGAATAAAGAATGTTAAAATATTATACATTTATAAAAGAAGTACCTTCTTTTTCCCGCGTGCGAAATATGCAATGAAGCGTAATACGCGTAATTCAAATCATTAGATTTGAATAATGCGAGACACGCGTCATCCGACGGAGTTGGCGCCATCTGTGTTGCGGCCATCATAATAATAAATTGATTTCATAAATCTGCAGTACCTACTGAGTAACGAGTTTTAATCGTAAATAATTATCATTTTACAACGCTTCTGCCTGTCATTCCCCCAAATACCACAATCTCCAGAGATTAAAGCCTAAAACTAGTGCACGCTGCCAGTACTTAGTGCCGGTTGTTTGATCGTTGGATGGTAATAGTAATCTAAGCAAGAAGCATAGATATTTTACGAAAATGGGTTGTTTGATCGGTGGAAAACGCAAAAATCTATGCTTTTTGCTATTACTATTACCATTACCCATTTACTTTTAACTATTACTGATAAAACATTCACCCTTACACTTGGATATAAAATGTGAATCTTCACCCAAGGGCTTGCTTTCACTACCGATTTTCCGGTGAACATGACTTAATTGCATACCCGAATTAGTTATAAAAATATTATTTTTAATAATATTTCGATAACTAAGATTTTTCTTGCATCTCGCTTATAATTTTTTATTTTTTAATATTTTTTGCTCTTGATTTTTACTGTACGTAGATACTTTCTTTCAAAATAAAAATTAGATTCAATCTTAAGTGATAAAATAATGAAAAATGCTACCTACCTCAGAACAGGTATTTCTATACAGGGTTATTTGTAAAACATTAATAACCTCGCAGGACTACATTCCTGCCTTGATCATGAGTCGAAAATGTTCAAGCTATTATGACCTTATGTCAATAGGTAAGGAGATATGCGACATCAAAGTTTGCATTTTTTTTTCAATATTTCTGACATATTTTTTGTAAAACGTTGAACTATCATTACAGTAACTCATATCGATTACGAAAAATTCATTGGTTTCAATACAAGTTAAATAAAATGATAAAAACCCTGAAAATTTTTTATTTTTTTATTTGACTTGTATTAAGGGGGAGGGGTAAGGTTAATTCGTACAAAAAAAGGCATGTTTTTGTGAATTTTTTGTGACGACACAGTTAAAATATCTATACTAAAACCAATGGTACATTAAAGTATGATATTTGAAGAATATTGTGTAAAATTTTCAAGACGAAATATTAAAAAATACGGCAATGGCAGCAATTATTCGGACGTGTCTCGGAAAAAGTAGAATTGCGGTGTCCATCATAACTTGGTGCTAGATCATCTGAAATCAAAAAATCAAAGTTCATTCGTTAGATAATAGATTTTCCCAGGTAACGCTGGGAGGGTTTTTTGAAATTTCAATTTTTCAATTTTTTGGAACACTTTGAAGGGAAAAACGCGATTTTTTGCGAAAAATATCGACTAATTTGTTATTAAAAAATAAAAATTAATAACAAATTTGAAAAAAACTCTCCAGCGTTACCTCGTAAATTATGTACAGAAATAGTGTTCAAAAATTCAAAAGGATTGGTGCAGTAGTTTTGAAGTTATGATGGACACCGACTTTGAAAACGTGAGATGTGGGGAAAACGATTTAAAGTTTTGCACACTGTAAAATTCAAAATAAAACTCAACACTTATTTTATACTTACACATAATCGTCGATGCCATGTTCACACGGCAAAGAGCTTTCATCATCAGCATCTGTTTGTCCTTGTCTACGCAAAACTCTTCTAATACCATAGCACGTCCGGTAATCCTCAGGTGAGCGCGTCTCTTAGCTGCCCGAGCATGTATAGAAAATCAGTCTGAGTATCGCTCAAATGTTCATAATTTCGTCAATTTTGCTCCGATTGACTTGAAATTTTGACACAATATTCTTACGATGTTATACATTCATTAAGAATAAAATGCAAAAAAAAAATTAAAAACCTTACCCCCCCTTAAAGAGAATGAATTTTTCATATTCGATATAAATTACTATAATGATAGTCCAACGTTTTACAAAAAATAAGTCAGGAATATTGAAAAAAAATGCAAACTTTAATGTCGCCTATCTCCTTAACTATTGATATTAGGTCATAATAGCTTGAACATTTTCGAGTCATAATCAAGGCAAGAATATAGTCCTTCGAGGTTATTAATGTTTTACAAATAACCCTGTATATCTAGCGAGGTTGGTAGTGGCCGAGAAGCTTGTTACATATTATCCCATATTTAAATGAATTATGTGTGTATGTATCAAGCAAATAAATTTCTTCTGTCTTACAAACGCCGATTTATCGGCAATGAAAATGAAATTGAATAAAAAATATACAGGGTGTAGCAAGCTAGTCCACACTACTCACTCTTCCGGGCTACCTTAATTTTTTTAAAGAATCCATCCATATAGAGGTCTCGGCTCTCCATACCATGAATACCTGAAAGCAACTCTGCTTATCAAATGCAAGATATAAGGAAACTGCATCAGTATATTCCTAACGACAAGAAAGTTTTCTGGGATAAAATCAACGAATGGATCACTGCTATAGTGGAACAACAGAGATTAGAGTTTTTTACACAATTTTAAATTTTACATAATAAATAAAAGTTTTTTGATGTTATCTTTTTTCGCCACATTGAGAGTTAAATTTTAATTGTAACGGAAGTTGCGCACGCGCAGCTGAGCGCATTGTAGCGGAAATGCGAGATCACGAAACGCGCGCGCATCCATTAAACTGTCAAAAATTTATTCACTTGAAATTAATGTTTCAGTAATATAAATAATGTATTGTCGACCATCTTGAATCGAGTACCGATCATAAAGATGCTCAATTCAAAAGATGACGAATGATTGGTTATTGAATTGTAAATTAGAACTGTTTATAGGATTTACGTTTTAGGTGTGTATTTTACTGTCGATGTTTTTTCAAAAATAACGATTTTATCAGATATTCGTTTTCAAAACAAAAAAAACATTAATTCATTCGACACTCAATGCCGCTGTCAAAGTTGCATAGTTTCAAAACATTTGAATACGGAACCGAAAATCGATAAAACATGAATATGGATAGGCTCTTGGACTTTTTTGAAAATGCACACGTTTTTTGATTCGTCGCATCATATATGTCTTCGAATCATCGTGAGACGTCGATTAAAAGACATTTATCACTTATTTTAGCTGTCACAAACCAATAGTTACATTTGAACCACTTCAAAAACAAATATTAATAATTTAACAACACTGAAGTGTTATCAATTTTTTTATTTAAAAAAAAAATATTTGGTAAATGTACAATCTTAAAAGTGTCTGTATTCAATATAAAATAATTAATACGCATTTATATTACACGCTTACCCACTTTTAAATAAGAATTTATTCTCGTGGTTGTAAGTGGGGGCATTGTCATATATTTATATATCTTTTGTTAATGTGATCATTAGTGTAAGACATTAGATTAAATAACTAAGATATAGACAAATAAACATTAGATTAAGTAATAAATAAAAATTAAAAATTAATGAGGTATTGTAATAACATTTAAAAGTATGTATATATAGATTGTTTTTGGTAAGATTTTTTCATTGCGTTATTTGTAGAAAATTTTTCAATTTAGTTTTGAAATTTCTATAATTTTTTTTTGTCTTCATTTCATTGAAAAGAGCTGATACTCCTTGATAGGTGAAATGGTGTTGGGCTGTGCTAGTATTAGGTACATTTACATAGGTATCAAAATATTTCCAGCTCATCTCGATCTATTACTATTATATTTATTTATCATCTTCCATACCATTATTGTATTAATATATAACACATTTTTAACCAATATGTAATCAATCATCACAATCATGCTAAAGAAGTATAACTACTATCGCGTGTATATGAGTACATGCTCCTCCAATTTTTTTTCTGAATATTTAATACTTTCTTTTTCCCTGCAAAAGCGTATTTCATATAATATTAAAAAAATAATTTGCCTCCATACAAATAAAATGAAATGATTAAATCTTAGAACAAATTTGAAAAACTTATTTTTATTTTGTGTTTTTCATTATATTTGGCGTTTTATAAATTTTTAATATCCAATAACAATATAATGAAATGATTGATAGTCCAACGTTTTACAAAACATAATCAGAATTATTGAAATAAAAATGCTAACTTTGAAATAAAAATGCTAACGTTGGTTTATCTCTGTAACTATTCATGTTAGGACATTGTTGATTGAGCTTTTTCGACTTATATTTAGTCAAAAGCTTATCTGCAAAGATTTGTGGACTGGTTTTGTTATATACTAATATTTTTATGTACTTATGAAATTCGGTTTTTGTATTTCAAAAATAATGTTAGAATGTCTGTAAATAAAATATTTCTTTAATTTCCAACGAATCTCTGACATCGTTTTCATCTATTTATTTGTCAATTTTGGCCGCAAATGAGGTAATAATATTGCAGCCAATTCTGCCAGAAAACCCAAAGTAAATAGTCATTATTTATACGGTAAATCCGTACATGACTGGTGACAATTTTTCAAAGAAGATAAATCTGTTTTTCTTCTAACCAGCGTTCGCCTGTGTACACAGTTATTTTTATATACAAATGTCTTTTACATTTTGGAAAATGTGCTCAACGAAAATTCTATTTTCCCGACGAATTGAGAAAAATGTTGAAAACATCTATAATAGTTTCTCTGAGGCGAAAACACGTGGGTTCCGTTGAAAACCAGACGAGATATTTTCCCAGACCTTTAACGTTATATTTTTTATACTGCCAGAAAATTCTTTACGATGTATAAATATGGTAAGGAAATATATGACGCGAATGTTGAAGGAAACAGATGGCGTCCGCGAACGACTTGGCACGATTAGATAAACTAAATGTATGAGCACGGCCCTGCATGAGTGTGGACGAGGAAACAGCGGTCCGTCAGAAGAGAAGAGTGTGGCGTTCTATTCAGTTGGCTATTGATCCGGATTTCCAAAATATAGTCTGAATTATAAGTGTAGCTTAAACCCGTAAAATACTTAAAAGATACTTGCTCTGTAGTGACTGAAATTCAGTTCATTAGATAATACCAATAAAAATTTAATTTTCACAACAGCAATTGCGAAATCAATATAAAATATTACAAAATATTTTTATATTACAATATTAATGAATCTGATTCTTAATCTGCTTAATTTCTTCACAAAATGTAAAAATGTTATATTCAGGGTTATTTGGAAAACATTAATAATCTCGCAGGACTATACTCCTGCCTTGATTATGAGTCGAGTTAAGGAGATATGCGACATCAGGGTTTGCATTTTTTTTCAATATTTCCGACTTAGTTTTTGTAAAACGTTGGACTATCATTACAGTAACTTATATCGAGTATGAAAAATTCATTCCCTTTAATACAAGTCAAATAAAAAAATAAAAACCTTCGAATTCCAATTGGAACGTTTTCCAATTGGAATTTTTTCAGGGTTTTAATAATATTAATTAACTTGTATTGAAAAAATGAATTTTTCGTAATTGATATTAGTTACTGTAATGATAGTCCAACGTTTTACAAAAAAATTAGTCAGAAATATTGAGAAAAAAATGCAAACTTTAATGTTAGGTCACGATAGCTTGAACATTTTCGACTCATAATCAAGGCAGGAGTATAGTCCTGCGAGGTTATTAATGTTTTACAAATAACCCTGTATATTTATAGACTATGATGCATACTTTATATATTTTTGAGCTTTTGAAAACATATGTTTGTACGTACGTTCAATTGTATATTTAGTTTTTCATAAACGTCTTTAGTAATTTATAATTACAGCGGATCGGGTCTTGCACAAATGATGCAATTATAATATGGAATAATATAATAATAAAGCTTGCATTACTATCTAATTATTGTTACTATAGAAACATTTTTGCGTCCATGAAAACGAGAGATTAGAGTGAATTCCATACGTTACTCTTTTCAATTCATCTCCATGTAGTAGCCGTCTCATTTTGCGTGCCGGAGTTACAAAATGATTTCAAAATAGCATGTTGCAACGCGAATCACGCACATCCTTTATCGTGTAAAACATTTATGAAAAGAAAAAATATATTTATAAAAAAAGAGTCGTAAGGAGACTATTCTACTAACTCCATCATGGAAGTATTTTAAGTATGATTTATTCGTAACGTACCTACATACGTAAAGAGAAGAAAAATGGTCCTCTATAATATCAATGCCGTGTGCCATTTTGTAAGTAAAATATAGACGTTCTTAATGTTTTATATTTTGCAAAAAAAAAAATTCGTTATGCATGGAAAACAATATTGATTTTTAATACATGATTGATTGGCATAAACGCTAAAACGAAATTAAAGTTGGTTTGAATGGATTTTCAGGATATTCTTATTTGGAAATTGTTGCATAATCTGTATTAATATACAAATGTCACGTAATTAACGCAAACCTTGAAAGTAGGTACCTGAAAAATTTACTTGCCAACTATGTATCTACAACTCGGAGACGTAAAGAAGAACGAGTACGATACGGCTTTAGTAGGAAAATATTCAGTTTAGTACGAATTTCTTACAGATAAAATAAATTAAATTTTATGCGCGCAAATAAGTGAAATAGGAGCGGCATTGATATGAATTTGCATACAGAAGCAGTCGAAAATAAAAAAGCTAGCCAAACATAAGATAGGGATTATTTAAATAATATTTGTTTCCCATAATCTTTAGTAATGCACGGTTTCTTTGCCTGTATGCATTGAATGATGAGACCCATTGAGAGCCAATAGAATCGAGACCATTTGGAAGACTAGACGGAGGATGTCAAGACAGCCCTACAAGAAATAGGGGAGAGTCCAGCAAATTGGACCATAAAAGCACTTCTCCCGAAAAAGGAAATAAACAAATTACAATCCGTATGATCATTATTTAGATAAAAATGAATAATTTTCCAGTATAATTGACCGCTTAGCCGTAAAGTATTACATTTGAAAAAGCAGTTTAAATTTGGCCACTGCGTTAAAAAACAGATTACGAATGCATGCAAAGAAAGCGTATAAAAGCATGTCAAAAAAAATTTTTTTTGATTTCCTTTTTTAATTTATTACTCAACTTTAAATGAAATTTTCTACGGTGTTTCTAAATACATGCACCATAAAGAATATGTTATTTTCTCAAATGCTAGTATAGTTTAAATTGTTTTACGTCGTCAGGACCTGTTAATAATGAGTACGTAAAAAATTTCACCATTAATTATTTTTATTGATTTTTAATTTCACAGTCTACCACAGGTGTTAATAATCAATTAGTAAACTATAAAGGTCACGTCGCACGAGGTAATATAAATTATTTAGTATGGAGCAGATTTTAAGAGCAATAATAAGTACCTACCTCATTTCGGATAGATTAGATTTGAATTAATAGGATATACTAGTTATGGAATTTTAAGTGACTAATGAATCGCTTTTTGAGATTTGTATTTAATTGTGTCGATGATTGTTAACTGATTTTTCATAAATTGACAGGCTATATATATATATATATATGCCTGTCAAGGCGCGAGTTGATTTGAATTAATAGGATATACTAGTTATGGAATTTTAAGTGACTAATGAATCGCTTTTTGAGATTTGTATTTAATTGTGTCGATGATTGTTAACTGATTTTTCATAAATTGACAGGCTAGATATATATATATATATATATATATATATATATGTCAAGGCGCGAGTTCAAATATTGTGAGAGTCTTAGATAAATACATAAATAAATATATATATATATAATAGATTATATATATATATATATATATATATATATTATATATAATATTTTATCACCTAAGACAATCATAACTGTGAATTATCTTTTAATTTAATAAATACAATAATATTGTATTATTGGGTGGGGAGGAGCACATATAACTTCATTATAAACAATCTTAATAGCACAAAAAAGCATAATTAAAATTATTTAAAAAAACCCAGAACCTACCCTACATTTCATTTTTTTGTGTGCTTACTGTTGTGAAATTTTTTAAAAAGTATCAATACTAAAATTTTTTAAAAACAAATTCAATGGATAAACTACAAGATCATTACTAAATCTAAACACGCCTAAGTAAAAAAAAATAACCCATAAAAATCAAGTTTTTATTACTCTTTCCCTCTCTCATTTACTAGTTGAAACAGGTTTCGCGCTTACTCCACGCGTCGGGCCCGAGTCGGGCGACGCTATGAAAGGGAATAATAAAAACCGTTAAAATTTCGAAAAATCCAAAATTATACTATAATAATTAAAAAAAATTGTTAGATCATTTTTATCGTCGTCATGAGTGTGCCTGCAAAGTTTCAGCTCGATTAGATCACGGGAAAAGGGTTAAAAATCGATCCAAAGTTTTTTCGACGGACAAGTAGACGAGCCGACAAGCAGACGCTACGAGTTAAAAGAAAGGGAGTAACAAGCGCAGCCCAGAACCATTATTCCTTTGTTATTATTATTAATGCATTCAATTCATTACACGAAAAATTCAAGATTTAAAATGAGCTAAAATTTTTTTATTATAAAACTTTTTGAAATTCCCATGAGCTTCACTTTATATTTATTTATTTTGTTCTCAATATTCTTAATAACTTATTACATTTAAATATCCATGAAATGAACTGATGTGATTACAATAAGCACGAGAGTGTCCTTTTATGGCGAGTAAAACGGTTTATTCGTATTAATGTATTGTTTTGTATTCATGAAATGTATGTACCAAAATATACATATAATAAATAAATAATACAAATAAAGTAGGTGACATTTGTATTTCGATAATTAACTCGCAAGGCGCGAGGTCAAATATTTGTGAGAGTCTTAGATAAATTCTAGCTTGTTATATATAGAGTTGAATCAAATAGATTATTTCTTTTTTTGCTGTATCCAAAAGATCTCCCTCATCTTTCTGATATCTTGTAAACTTTCTTGTGTAAAATTTACTGTAAATAAACCCTTTCTAAAGTTTAATTTTGTGATAGACATGCATTGTTTTTGAGCATTATTAAAGACATTTTAAGAAAAAGAGAGAAACAATGAAAAAATAAATATATTTTAATCCAAAAAGTGCGTAGTGTTATTTACATGCTAGTGTAGTTGTGGTCCTGATGAAGAGACCGGTTACGTCTCGAAACCAGTAGATAATAAAGTAATTTTTAGCTACAAACATAAATAACATTTTGTTAAAATATATGACCACAAAGTAAATGCTTTAAATATTAAAAATATTTTAATCCTTTTTTATCACATATATGATCTTTCACGATATTACAACGACTGTGTTCAGTTGCTGGTAATAAAAATAACATTCTGGAAATGGCGTCAATGCCCTCCGATGGGACCGGAAGACGACCTTTGAGGATTTTGTGTTTACCGGAAACAGAAATGGCATTGCTGAAATATTAAAGTCAGGTCGGGATAGAGGTTGCCCCGACCATCTATATCGGTAGTTGGTGGCCAATAAAATTGAATCGGATATTGGATGACGTTATGGGAAATGAGAAAGAATAAAC
The DNA here is from genome assembly GCA_016648135.1 of Agrypnia vestita. Classification (NCBI taxonomy): domain Eukaryota; kingdom Metazoa; phylum Arthropoda; class Insecta; order Trichoptera; family Phryganeidae; genus Agrypnia; species Agrypnia vestita. The sequence goes on along the minus strand of JADDOH010023770.1, from coordinate 21,498 downwards.
ACCGAGAAAAATTGTTGGTAAAACGGTATGAAAATGAAAAAAAATCTGATTACGGGGTATTTTTTGCTGTGGTTTTACACATAAAAATCACAAATTTTAATTGGCTATCATTTAATGTTTGTTTCGTTTCGATTGGACCAACGGTTCACAAGCCACGGCGTCCAGAAGTTGACTGATCGTGCAAATTCGTTGCCACTAACCTTAGCCTCTCGCAGTTACTGTTATGATTTGTTACGTCGAACGTTTTACAAAAAATAAAAACAGAAATATTTAAAAAAAATGCAAACTAAGATGTCGCACATCTCCATAACTATAGATATTAGTTCAAGGTTACTCATAATTAAAGCAGGAATATAGTCCTGCGAGGTTATTAATGTTTTCCAAATAACCCTGTGTATAGCATGGCGTGGCAAGGGAAGAGCCGTGAGTCGTTTCAATATTGTTGAAGCGCGAGGCGGCAGTAGTAGCGGCAGGGGCGTGCAGTGAGAACAAGAAGCATGACTTTTCCTAAAAATATATTTTAAAATGAAACCGAAATAAGAGATATATCTCGTAATATTTCTATCACAATAATTAACATATTACCTATTCAGAATGTAATATTTCATAGTATTCTGCCAGATAGATACATAATTTAGATTTTTTTCTCCAAATGTGTGTTTAAATAAAAGTCACGCTTCTTGCTCTCACTGCACGCCCCTGAGTAGCGGAGATTATTTAATTCTTCGCAAAATGTCGCCGCAAGGTCGAAGCCCAAAAACAAACCCTCAGACCCTTATTCGAATCCTCTTAACTAATAGGGAAAGTACTATCAAAAACGAAACCTTCTTTCGACACAATATATAAAATGAATAATTGAAAATTTTCCTTTGTTTACAGGCCATGAAAACGAGGGTGCAAAATTTTAGGTTTGATACCCTTGAAAGCGCCGAAATTCAGGTTAGAAGCTTTTCGCAGTAATAATAAAGAGCAAAAACTCCAATTCGAAGGCTCTAACATTCATAAATGTTTCAGAATTTAATGTCGTCGAGGTAAGATAAACATTATTTATATATTATTAAATCACTAAATTAATTCGTACTGAAATGTACATTATAACATAATTAGGTACAATTAAAATCTAATCTACGAATTAATATTTAAACAATTCCAACTTAGCCATTGTCGTCTATCACTTGAGTTTATGAATAAAACAATCGTTTTCTTTGCCAGGTGATAGAAAGTCAATAAAAAAACCTAACAATATTACCTTCTATTTGCACAAATCAATTTAATAAGTAAATATAAAAACAAAGAATGATGAAAATTACTTTAAATATCGGAAGTTATTGGAAATATTTTTATCATATGACTTGTAGTTTAATTGATATGGTTATTTTCGGTCTTTTGATTACTTTTACATACTTAACTTAGTGTGTAATTATTTTGTTGAAGGATTTTAAAGTGTTTAAATGATTGTTTATTTCTTTTTTAAATATGTTTTATTTCTACCTAATATTTTATTTTATATAATCTTCTTTTGATCTTTATTTAATTTCTCTATTTTTTTTCAAAGGTTTTTTATTATGACATGCTTTACTAATCGTTGTTTATATATATTTATTTAAAGTGTTTTAATGATTGTTCATTTCTCTTGAATATGTTTAATTTCTACTATTTTTTATTTGAAAATGAGTTTCATGTTTGTGTATAAATTCTTGTATCTTTAAATATAATGGGTGTATTAGATAAACCTTACTTCTTTCAAAGGTTTGATAATTTTAATAAAATTTAATGGAAAGTTATCGCTTTAATATTAAATCAAATTTTTCTTTGTGTTTGAGATTTATTTTATCGGTTTATTTTATCTTTTTTTATCTGTATTTTATTTTAAATTTAATAATATTATTTTTCAAAGGTTTTTAATTATTACGTTACTAATCGTTATTTATATATATTTATTTAAAGTATTTTAATAAATGTTAATTTCTATTGAATGTGTTTTATTTCTACGAATTTTTTATTTTAAACGAATTTTATGTTAATGTAAAAAAATCTTGTAATTTTATATATACTGGGTAACTGCGTGTATTAGCTAATCTCTACTTTTTTCGAAGATTTGATCGTTTTCCATCAAATTTGATTTAAATGAAAAACCACAAGATTTTTGGCGCAAATATCTTGTGGTTTGTCATTTTAATAAAATTTAATGGAAAGTGATCCTATTAATATTAATCAAATCTTTCGGTATGTTTGAGATTGACACATCTTAATCTAGATATAAGACGTAAAAAATAAACTATTTTATACGCCTATTTATAATACTTAACTAACAAACATTAACGGGTGTACTTTATTTTCGTGCGAACACCCACATTGTACCATTTAACCTAATGTTCTCGTTGAATCGGTTGAACGCAAAGAACAGTTGATAAATATTAGATTACGCCAAAAATGGCGCACGACGGTCCGGCCTGCTGGGCCCTGCGGGGAGGGCCATATCCGGCCGCCGTAATGCCCTTATATCCGGTCACCTCCGGGGGGCAGTGCCACACTACCCTTGCAAAAATAAAACGTGGGAAGCGTACGATTGTCGGGAAGACTTTTCTTTGTGAAATTCTCAAAAGTATTTTCATTGTCGCACTTTGAAAACTGTTTTTCTATGACGCCCTTTCAGGCTTTTCAACAAACCCGTTAAATTGTGAAAATAGTCACGATTTGGAGTGATTTTATCGGGTGTGTCGCAAGGTTCGACAAGTGGGCCGAATTGTAGATTGTATAACGCGTTACACGTCTCAGAGACGCGTATTACAACACCCTTACATTTATTTATATTTTTAACTTTTAACGCTTCATTAGATCACGAAGCCCAATCACCGTACGGAAACACATCACAAACACAAATACCAAGGCTTTAAAAATCACAAAAATGTATTGTGACCTATTCAGGAATCGATCTTGGAACCTCGGGGTAAGAATGGCCAGTGTTTTGCTCGCTGGATTACGAGGGACGTAAAAAACAAGTTTTCAAATCACTGTTAAAAGTAAAGGCAGCAATATTCACATCAACTTCCAAAAATGTGTCACTTGACAAAATGGCCGCTTCATACTAAAGTGAGAATTGATGTCGATTTTAGACTAAAATATCATAAAAAAATAATTTCATTTCATTTAATTGTCGACAAATCAGCGTTTATTGGATAAAGTAGACATTTGATTGCTTGATACATATGCTTAATACAAATAAATTAGGATAATACGTAACAAGCCTCACGGCTACTACCTACCTCGCTAGATATATAGAAATATCTGTTCTGAAGTAGGTAATTTTTTTTATCCCCTTAGATCAACATCTAATACTTATTTAGAAAGAAAGTACATAAGTAAAAAAATGCGAGATACAGGAAAAAAAATAGAAATAAATGCAAACGATAGTTTAATATTTCTTATCAAAACAGCGTCTTTCATATGGATCCACAAAAGAAGTGATAAGCTAAAATAAAAATAAAATAAAAAAAGATGAATAAATAGGAATGCAAAGAAGAAACTAGAAAGAGCGTAATTTGGTAAAAAGATAAATTAAATTACAAAAAAGTGACAAGCAGGATTAAAACATCCATAAAATACGATAGAATAAATAAAATAGAATCAGTAAAATAATCACAAATAACAATCTATAAAATAGGATACAGTAAAATAATATAAATTAAAATGTGTAAAAATTATCACGGTAAAGAGAACAATTTAGAATACAACATGATACGTAACAGATTAGAGTAACAAGCAAAGTGAAATAATTAAAATATGTGAGCATAAACTGAACATGAACGTTTTACAGCTTATATCATACAGCATGTTACATATTGGTACACAATATATAGCAAGCAGGGGTAACACGTGTTAAAAATATATGGGTAATTTTAAGCTAAGAGTTATTTTCAATGCCAATGATGAAAAATCATATAAACATATTTAATTTATTTGAAATAATGCTGTTATATCTTAATAGTTGCCATCTTCTTCATGGTCACTTAAATTCACTAATTAAGGCTGGACATTCACTGCAAATGCATATTTCGGCGAATGCAATTTTTTTAACGAAGCAAGCATGCGGCCATTTTGTCCGCCATTTCAGTGAAACCACTTAGTGGGAGTAGTTGTGAACCAGTGAATGATTCTGTCCACTGGTAAGATTTTTCGCAATTATAAGCCTAAATACTTTATTTTGTTTACATAATTACTGTAATTTATGCATAGAATCGCATTCTTCCTTGTTAATTACATATTTTTAACAGAAAAAGCATCTTTGGTAATTACATAATTTTTTAACAGAAAAGTATCTTTCTTGCCTCCTAAGGTGCCAGGGGAGATACTTAATGTACAGATGAGATAAAAATATCTCGTATTGGAGTATTTTTACAGCCGTTTCCTGTTCATGAATCAGTCAATATGTCCATATTGTATATCTTACTCTATTCCACCTTTTATTTTGAATGCCGATTGGTCTCCCCTGGTCAGTTATAAAATAATAAAAAATAAATTAATTGACTCGCTGCTTTTCGGATACGAAGATAATAAGTGTTTCGATAAAAAATACTGCAATCATATTAAAATTCTTGTCGTGCCGCCTCTCCTAATAACTTAGTACCTCTTAAATCAGAATGACCCATATGAAGTAAAAAAAAATGTAAAATGTGCACACGATTAGTTTCAAAGTTTATCAAGAATTAAAAATTAGAGCTCATTTTCACTTGCGTATTCATTTATTTTCCGACACTCGATCACCAACGACTCCTTAGTTCGTTTATTTAGATTTGTAACTTCGACCTAAGGCAGATATGTTCATCTAAGAAACTCTTCCAGCCGATTGCTCCCAAACTTGAAAAACCATGCAGTTAGTAATGTCTGGAACTTTAGGGCTTTAGCAGTTGGGACCTCTTGTGGTAGTTTGTTATACATCCGCGGCCCAATAAATATTGCATGTCTTTGAGCAAAAGAAGTATTCATTAGTGGAACATTTAATTTAGTTAGTGGTTGAGTTTTTGAAGATAAAGTTTTGGCCCTAGTAGATTTTGTGTGGGTTATATACTGCAATTTTTGTTTGCATGCAAATATTTTAACAGCATTTTTATGAAAAGCTGCCTTACATTTCATATCTTTAGCTTACGATGACGTAAATAGCTAAAGCAACATTGCCCATTACTTAATTATTTAAAATTTTAATAAATTTTATAATATTGTCACGTGTCGTGGCTGCGGGAGGAATTAATGAAACGCTGGAATTTAATACCGGATTTATTAATTACTGATTAATTAAGTAATCAAATGTACAAAGTCACTTAACACTATTAAATGAAATTCTATTCTTTAAATTAAACCATTTCGTAAATTTATCTCTCGTAAATAGACACTTTATAATCACTTTAACATTTTGTTCACTATTCACTAGAATATTCCATCCAATTTCCGCACGTATTAATTTCGTTTTGGTTTATTTCGCTACGTAAGAACTTTCCAGAATATCGCTGTTGAATTACTGCTCGCTTGGCTAGCCTGGCCTCTGCAACTCGCTTCCGTGTCGCTGTCAAGCGCGTCCAAAAACAACAACTCCTCTCGTGCGGCCCGGCCCGTATTATGTATTGGCTAATGCTGAAATCGAAACCTGCAGACGTTTCCAGTGTTAACGAGAACCCTCTCGTGGATTCCAGGCTTTTGTAGATGTTCCTCGAAAGCCTTAGATTACGCTAGGCCGTTCTGGAATCTTCGGTAGTATTGTGATCATTTCAAACAACGTCACTTGACATGAGTGCGTGATTTTTTTTATTTGTGAATATTTTTACGGGATAAGATAAATGAATAATAACATTTGAAGACCCCATGGCAAGAAGTTGTTAACTAACATTCAAGTCATTTTGAGATAATTAGACATTTGCATTTCGCCTTTGAAAAATATGTTTTATTGCTAATTCAAGATTATTTTTTATTGGTTTATGTCATTAAAACACCAAAAAAGTATTTACAAAGTAAAAAAAAAACGCATTTGTGTACAAAAAATCAAAATATACTAATTTTCCCTAAAAAAATGTAGTCAACAACCATTTTTTCGCCTATGAAACACATTTTTAAAAGAATAACACCTTTTTAAAATTGGTAAAACACGAACATCAAACAACCCTTCAAATGCTATCCGTTTTTACCATCCATTATCCAAAGTTACAAAATACCTGGTATGTTAATTAATAATACAAAATATGGTATGTACCATTTAAAATCATTGAAAAATAATATAATAATAGTCTTCAAATAAAAACAAATATATGACAATACTGCCAAAGTAAAATTTATGTTAACCATAAATATTCCAATCAAATTAAAAGGCAAGAACGTGTTAATTTCAGAATGATGGCATGAACATGTTATTATTGAAGATAACATCTTCGTTCCATTAGTAACTGATTTGATTTTTATGAAAAAGTGTAGTTAACAAGTGTAACGTATCTACCTGCACACCTAGACTAAATACCTAACTATAGAGTTTAATAATATAAGTTTTACGAAAAGCCCAAAGTTTGAGACTTTAAGCTACCGAATTAAGCTTTATTACGACTTTTGTGACTTTTAAGCACACACTTTATGCTTTAAGCTTCTAGATAAAAACTTAAGTCGAACTTAGAACTTCGGAAGTATATTTACATGAAAGCTAATATTATATTTTTTTTTTGTTAAGAATTTATATTTTCAAAATTGGCCAGTCGTGATCTATCTAGTGGCTAGGAAAATTCCCCCTCCGTTGTGTCCGTAGCTATCCAAAATTCTTTTGATATGTGGTGAGATTCGTATTCTTATTAACGCGACTAGACTAATATAGAACGAATTCTTACCTAACTATGGAAATAACAAACGCACGTAACTAATCCGTACTCGTCCTTCTAGAAACCGCTCTAGAATTCTACAGTTTCGCCTATATGAGAGATAGCCGATATCGTCCACGTCCGGAGTCGGCCTAAAAGCCAATTATATGCGGCGTAGCCGAGGAATAAACGCTAGTAGCAAAACTCCCTTACATTGAACCGCCATAACTATAATACCATCGGGGTTAAAATACTGTAATATAAAACAATACAATCGTTGCCAAGTTAACGGCATACGCTAAAGATTCCGCCCGCATTGATTATCAACATCTCATAATAGCAGCTTAGAACAGTGTCAGCACAACCACATGCGGCACCCATTTATGACAGATTTACAAGATATAATAGCATACGTTATATTCAAAACACAAGTAAGAAACCTACCAATAGCGCATCCCACGTTGTCCGATCTGCTCAATCTGTTCATAGTACATAGTAGAGGAAGACAAACATATTTATATTCATAACAACTAGGCGCAACAGAGGCTCAGGGCAAGCTTTGTCTGACATTATCGCAGCCCGAGATTCTAAGGGAATGGAAGATACAGATTTGTAAGTGAAATTTAAGAAGTGTCTAACCACTTCTGTTCAAACGTGGATTCTAGATGCCCCCCCCCCCCTGTAGGGGGGAGGGGGATGCGGCCCCAGAGCATCGCCGCATCCGGTGGTTAACTCCTGTTTAGACATAACCTCCCACACTAAGCTGCAGACCAAGATCAAGCCGAGACTCTATTGCTCCTGCTGGAATCCCCCGAAGTCCTCGCTTCCCGGCGACAAACATATCAGGAAGAAATCCCGCGTCTGATATTAAGGTTTGTATATTATCCCGCGGGGCAGTCAAATTGACTGGTGTATAATGATGAGGATCCCACGTTGCGGCTACATGAGCCGGATTATTATGATGTTTACTGCTGATTAAAGGGCTGAATGAACTAACTGGGTGACTGGAAAAGACTCTCCCTTGAGCGCGTCAGTCAGAGCCATGTTAGCATCGCCAAATATAGTTGATGTGATTGATCCCACGGTGTAGTCTTATTGACTAGAGATATTAAATGATGGTAAAACAGCATGATTATTACAGTTGATTGTGAAGTTCCTGATATGTTTCTCGCTGGCCGGGAAGGGAGAACCCCGAAGGTCTCTGTATACAGCAAGTTAGAAAAGGTGGTGAATGATGAGAATGATGGTGTTAGTAATGCCATCGCGCTCCTGAATGCGGTCCCGATCATAAAAGTTGATTGTTAAACTGCTAACAGATCTCGTTCATTAAAGCGGTCCCGAGCATAAGTATTGATTGTCGAACTGCTACCTGCATCTTATAATTTCTCGTTCATGAGGAACGTCCTATCTCGTCCTTGAGTACGGAGTTATTACATTCACATACATTCATAACCAGAGCCCGAGCTCGTCGCACCAAGGGGACTGAAAAGACGTGAGAGGTTCTTCCCCTTAGATGTTAAGGGGTAACCGCATCAAGACCTTCAGACCATCCTGTAATTCTTGGCTTTAAAACCCAGTCACAACCGGGTAGATACAGTTAAGATGGCCCTACCTAGTCCCTGACCTAAGGTGTCTCTCCAATCTAATCAGACTCCATAGCCGAGAACGCGCGCTCCGACATTCGACCCTGTCTTGCCACGCGAGTAGATCCAACTTCATCTTTTTCCACAATCGAAATTCTGCCTCCCAAGATCACGGGGCGTGAAAGACGTACGACTCCTCGCCTCCCGACCATGAAGAGACGAACTTCCCCATTCGGTTCTCGTTCATTATCCCATTTATAATCCCCGCGTGCCTAACCTTAAGAGTCTAGCGCCGGTAATAAGATCTCATTATGCTACGTTGGAAGTTAATATTGCACAACCGGGCGAAATACCTATTTTCCGCGAACCTATTCAATTTGTAAAACGCAATAATATGTATTTATATATGTTAGTAAAACGTTTGAAATGCAGAATGCACGTATGATGACCTCGCTTCTATCCTAAAGATAATTAAGATATAATCCCGACGTTACGTCCCGACATCAGTACTAATTTGTTTCCGCGTCCGTTACCGTCGAACTCTGAACCCACGTAATGAAATGAATAGTGACCATGAGACAATGACAAATTATATAGCACGAACATTCCATTTGATACACATAAGAAAACATCAGGAATAAATAATATCAAAGGTTCTTATCTTAGTTCTGTAGTTGGTCTGCTTCTGAGATGGCATCCTGATCCGAAGTAATATAACTCTCCAAAATTGAGCAATTACCAGCGCCTGTGTAGCCCTTCATTTCCCTTGTATATATATTTTAATATCAGCGCCTGTAAAACTGTATTAGATCCTAGAAACAAGAAAACTATTCCCTCTACGCCGAGCACATACAGAACATAAACCCCTTCAATCTAGTTCATCCACGGTTATGCAAAAAGGCGAAAGAATAGTAATAGTAAAAGGTCCTTAACTGACAGAAGTTGAAGTTCTCTGCAAACTGCCCATATCTTCTAGTGGCGCCTGTGTATTCCAATAACAACTTTCCAGTCATGTATTTAACATAACGTCCTCCTTGTGTGTATGTGTGCTGCAATATCTGTCATCCAGTTAGTGATTCCCAAAATAGTGTTTTCCTTGTATATATATATATATTTCAATATCAGCACCTGTAAAACTGTATTAGATCCTAGAAACAAGAAAACTATTCCCTCTACGCCGAGCACATACAGGACATAAACCCCTTAAAACTAGTTCATCTACGCCGTACAATGATATCACATGCAGACATGACCAATATAATTACAAATATGCTTGCGTCCCGCCGACTGGACGCCTGTGTTTTCCAATAACAACTTTCCAGTCATGTATTTAACATAACGTCCTCCTTGTGTGTATGTGTGCTTCAATATCTTGCCATCCAGTTAATGGTTCCCAAAATAGTGTTTTCCTTGTATATATATTTCAATATCAGCACCTGTAAACCTGTATAGAATCCTAGAAACGAGAAGACTATTCCCTCTACGCCAAGCACATACAGAACATAAGCCCTTTCAAACTAGTTCATCTACGCCGTATAGTGATATCACAAGCAGACATAAACAATACAATTACAAGTATGCTTGCGTTCTCCCCCACCTTGGTGGAAATATTCGCATTCGTATTCACCGAATAGTAGGCCTGATATTCGTATTCATGAAGGTAGTATTCGTTGCATCAAGGTTATTATATTTACAAGTATGTTCAAGTTCCCCCACCTTGGTGGAAATATTCGCATTCGTATTCACCGAATAGTAGGCCTGATATTCGTATTCATGAAGGTAGTATTCGTTGCATCACTCTCAATAATAAAATCATATAGATAAATAATTACGGTAACTCATAAAAATATGATATTACTTATATTAAACGAACAAAGCAAAACAATCTGTCATATAAGTAAATAACGTGATCACGGAAGACCGAAGGTTAACTACCCCTGAACAAACCGCGAACTGCCCACAATAATGGAAAATGTTGTAGAAAACATTTCAAATATCTAATATTGAATGAATAAAAACAATGTCATATGAATAACTATCGCGATTACGGAAGGCCGAAGGTTAACCACCCCTGAACACACCGCGAACTGCCCACAATAGTGAATAATGTTCTAGAAAACATTTCAAATATCTAATATTGAATGAATAAAACAATGTCATATGAAAACTATCACGGCTACGGAAGACCGAAGGTTAACTACCCCTGAACACACCGCGAACTGCCCACAATAGTGAATAATGTTCTAGAAAACATTTCAAGTATCTAATATTGAATGAATAAAGCAATGTCATATGAATAACCACCGCAATTAAGGAATATATACAATTCGAAACACGTCTTTATAAGAACTTGATAGGAACAAATCGTGTTTTCAACGATTGCCTAATGATACGCAATACAAACATGTAACGAGTTCAAATAAACCACACATTCATGTTTTAATAAAATAAATATAAAATCCAGATGCATTTTTAAAATATATTGTTTGTAGGAAATTCCTCGCACGATTTGAATTTATATCACACTGACAATCGTGATATCAAAACCCCATAAATACTCCGATCCCAATTATTTCCAAACAATACAAATCATATAGAAATCCGTGTATTCAATCGCCAGTATAGATAACAAGCATTCTTTAGCATAAGAATACATCCGCCCTGAAGAACCTCTCGCACATTCCGAACCTCGCGACATTGAATATACATAATTATACTGAATTTTAAAACCCACGAACAAACACGAAACACCCTTCGTCAGTAAAGTATTCCATTTTAAAGCCTTTATATCTTTGGTAATATATGAATATCAAATTTAAATGATTTTTCATATGAACAGCGACAGAATTATATATTTCATAAGCGTTATGCAATAATTCCCCCGCTGGAATTATCACAGTCGCAACAGTACGATTTCTTGTACATTAAATCCGAAGCGCGTATAGTAATAATTATCCCTAGGCCCAAAATACGTAACAAAACAATCCACAACATGTATCAATAATTGTTACGATCCAGAAAGTTCTAAATTGAATACACGAAAAAGGCAATAGAAATAAATAATATTGAAAATGCTTAGCTGTTCACTGTTCCAATTCTCTTTGAATTATTATCAACCTCTGGCTTTTTCCTCGATCCAGCCAAATTATCTTCCTTACTGACTCTCCTCGACAAAGCCTCCGCCGACCTTCAAGCTGAAAACTCAAGTGCCGCTTTCTAATTTGTAACGCCTAAAAATAGTCCCTATCTCTCGCCATCTTTGATTCCAACTCGCGTGTAAAAGTCAAAGTCTAACTCTGAGAAAGCCTCTGATTCGTCGAATTCGTTCCGCGAATCCACGTTCCTGATAGGCTAGATTCGGTGATCACGGCCCGCGTCTGTGATTGGACAATCTCGTTAAACAAAATAACATAAAGCCTGCTTTACACGCCCGCGTGCAGAAATAATAAAGCTCGTCCGCACCTACCTATCCGGCAAAATATTTAATTATAGAGTATTTAACGGTTTGTGAAGCTTCTCTTTATTATAAACTTTAGCAGATAGATATTTTCGTATAATTTTTCAGCAATGTCTATTTGAATAGGCCAATATCGTTACAACACTCTTTGGGCCAGCTCGTTATCACTATGAAAACTTTTATATTGCTGAACTTTGTAATTTTTCTTGTAGATATTTTGTAAAATGGGGACTTGCAATTTATTAAAGAGGTCTATTGTCGGATAATCAACACACATGTATTGTCATTTCTTGCGTAATGTGTTTGTTTTCATCACTATCTTTGGGTATCTGCAATGAGGTTTTGATGCGCTGGCTATCATGATGTTTTTAATTGGAGACCATCTTCTCTATTAATTTTTACCGGATACTCGATACGGATATTGGTGATAAACAATACAAGACAATACATGTCTCGGACACGGTGTTGCGGCGTAACACATAAATACAGAGACCCTTATTTCGACACAAAATTAACATAACACTCGCAAAAACACATCAGCCGCGTTAATGAACCTCGCAATGGGATACGAAACGTCGGCCAAAAAGGTCATAAGAGCACGGCATAAAAGGCAAACCAGAAGAGGGAGTGGGTGTTTGTCGCGTTACAAGATAGTGGTGTACTGCTAGAAGAAAATAATTTTTCATCGAATTGCCGTACGAGCGACGACGAACTTTAATCGTCAAATTGCAACCGTGAATTTATTACGCTCTCTGTGCAAATGGTATTTTACTTTGATATCCTTACAATATTCATTTGAAGGATATCAAAGTAAGTTATTATGATTAATATCAAAGTAATACTTTTATTCATCTCTCCAATTGTAAAAGTTTTTCTCAACAAATCTGCCGTAAAGTACAATTGTAAATTGGCAATTTATTTGTTCGAAGTAGGGACGCGAATTTCCCCTGAGGTCACACTGCTCCAGATTGAGCTGGCTGGTGAATTTGGTGTATATAGTATCTCAAACAAATGTGTCATATCACCCTTACGTATACAATTTAATTTTTTCTACTAATTTCAATCTCGATCCCTTACATTCGAAAACATTCATGTTTTATTTTAAATACTTAATCTCCCCGGTACTTCCAAATATTTTTGCGACAAATCACAAGAACACGAAGACTTAAGCATATCACAGGATTTACCAGACATCAAGTCCTATTGTGTACAAAAATTTAAAAATTTATTTTGTCATTGTTTGCACTGTTTTGTTTTGCATATCTTTGACACCAAATATAAAAAAATAACTTTTTAATGAAAACACAATTTATTGTGCAGTTATATTTATGAATATGTCTGAGACATAGCAGAATACCCCATAAAACTATAAAAACAATCCATTTTAATATTTTTATTTATCACACAAAGCCACTGGACATGAATTTTATCGAAGTACCGCTCTTTTTATTCACACTTATTGCCACTAAAACAAAGATTCCGTACATGTTCCCACCAATACAACTCACTATCGAGAATATTCCGCTTGTAAGTAGGCACTTAGGTAATTCTTTACTGACCGATTATAATTCGCTCTATCGCTATCGTTATCACTCTGGCTCCACCGACTTTTATGTCGCGCTGTCAAAAATAATTACTACCCCGGCGCGCGCGCCCGCTTTGCCTTTTATACAAAATATGTTGGCCTCTCGAATGTTCGAGACTGTTCGACTAGTTACCCCACATTTTTAGTAATTTATCCATCTTTATTGTAAGTAAGAGAACAACGCAGTTGATTCTAGATTCGTGTGTATCATTCTAGAAACAACAAGCCGCAGTTATTATTATACTTCCGTGATATATAAAAATACTTGGATGTCGAAAGAAATCAAATTTAAATAAATAATTACAAAATTGTTTTGTGCAATGAAAACATCATTAATTACGAAACATTATAGAAGTCTCGCAGAGACGAAGCTATTTATACGAGAAATACGGAAGTCTTTTGTACGATGGCTTAGGGTTTACAACCTGTATGAGCTGGCTTAAGTGATCACCCTACACAATGCAACGTTCACCAATTCTTAAGAACATCCACACATCGAATTTTTGAAAGTTATATATATGTATATTATGTATGTTCCAAACAGGAATATTTCAAGGGACTACGCTAGTGATATCTGTTGTCTCTTCTCATGAAACAGAATATAAAGATTTCGCAGCTGGTAATGATACTTCAATATTTTTAATGTGAAGTATTAAGCAATATTTTTTTAAATATATGATATATATGTTCTCAGAACATACATACAAAAATATTGTTAAATCATGATTAAATTATTGCTTACTTTAAATCTTTATTTTTACACAAGGCTCGCTCATCCACTCAACCACCAAGCCAACCGTTAATATATTATATAGACCAATAATACACTAAAATCATCTCGGTGGATCTAATTCAAGCTCTCTTAATATCGTATTATCAAAAGTTCATTCCTTCAACGGTGATTCAGTCGAAAATAAACGCCATAACTATGAAATCATATTTAAAACACGAGGAATATTTTCTAGCGTCGGTTATTATTTCAAATTCCAAAAGGGAAATAGTTTACGGAACGTTAAATCCACGAGTGCGCCCGAGTATGATATTATTTGTGCGGCACTACAATAGAAATTAAAGGAAATTGATTTAACGATGCTACGCGATTTTATTGTACGCTCATACCTTAAAATAATGCCTAGGTGAATAAATAATAACAGGCATATTATGACGCTTGCCATACTTCGTTAATAACATTTTCAAATGCTGCCACGTGACTGAGGGAGGAATGCATGAAATTAATTAGAGATTTATTAATAAGTAATTAAGTATCTTATCAAATTGACGAAGTAGCTTAATTGTAATTCAATATAACGCTATTCTTTAATCTAAACTATTTCGCAATATATCACTCGTATATGAAACACATATTTATTAGGTAGAGGCGTACAAAATGGCATAGGCGGGTAAAACGGCACACCTATGTTTCTCCAAAACCACAGACATACTAGTTCTCACAATGGTCTGTAAAGGACCGCTTAGTAACAGGTCGCAACCTGTGGTGGCGCCAGTCGCGTCCATTGAGCCGTGTAGTGCGGACACGTGTTTGTTTGATTTTTGCAGTCACGAGATTTACTCGGATGAATTTTGTTTCTCGTAAAACTAAATATTTTTTTACGTTCATTTGTCTGTATATAGCGTTAATTTATTGTAATTTTACTAAATAGCTTCGAGAATGTTTTGATATCTCCAAATTCTAATTATATTTTTAGTTATCGTTTTCTAATGTTGGAGGTTATGATGTGGACAAAATATCATATACAGTGTTAAGGTAAAATAGTATACTATGTCATTTGACCTACCTTATTTTTATTTTTTCAGATAATTGAACATCATGCCTCACAACTATTCTAGAAAAACAGACCGATTGGGTTGCGATAAAACCTCTATGGAAAAGGCTATTGAAGCTGTGAAGAACAATAAAATGGGCTGGCTATTGGCTACAAAAAAAATTATATGGTGTGCTTGCCAGCTCACTACACGCATCACATGCAACCATTAGACGTATCTTTCTGGTCCACTGAAGACTCATTTTAATCATCCAGGCAGAGTTGTTACTCTCTTTCAAATAGGTGCAATACTCAAAAAAGCTTATGGCAAAGCAGCAACGGTCCAAATTGCAGTCAATGGATTTTTTGGAAAAAAATACTCTCTAGCCTGTTGATCCAAACATATTTTCAGATTATTTGTTTGAGCCTGCTGAGTCGACAAAAATTCCCATGAAACAAGATATGGTAGAACCCGAAGAAGATTGAACGGCAGCAGACAACCCACGTCAACTCTCAGCAGCTCAATCTAGATACTAAACTACTGCAATACCTACGACACATCATCTATATTGATACTCCAAGACATGAATATCAATATTCCAGTTAGCGTGCTATCTCCAGTGTCAAAAAGAATATATGTGGCTGGACAAGGTAAAAGAAAACCACGCAAGAAATTAACAGTTTTTTTGTTAACTTCAACGCCAAATATAGAAGAGGCAAAAGCAAAATTCGCTCCTCCACCTGTTCCAAAGAAAAACACAAGAAAGGTTACAAAAGCTTTGGATTTTAGTTCCGACAGTGAAAATGGTTTATCTTCCTAACAATCTGACACTGAAGCCGGAGATGATGATGAAGGTTGTCCTTGCATTTATTGCAATGACTTCTACTCCAGATCCAAGCCAAGAGACGTCTGGATAACGTGCTTGAGCTGTAAAATGTAGGCTCATGCATCATGTGCAGATGTTCCGAAAAAGACAAAATATTTTACGTATGAACTATGCATGTAATCGACTGATTTTTGTTACAAATTTGATATGTCATTTTGTCCACACCACGTGTGTCATTTCACCCACCTAGGGCGGACAAAACGGTTTTTGTTCAAGTTTTTAAAAATGTTTAATAATTATATTGTTTTTTTATTGAATTGATTGATCTCTATAATTCTAATTAGGTAATGAACCAAAGAATACATTGTTAATTAAAGTGTTCAATATTAATAATAAATAAAGATTTGATGACTGATTTTATAACTAGTACGTCGTTTTGTACGCCTCTCCTCTTACTTTATAGAATATTCCGTTCTCGAACGTAGTATTTATCACTTATTTATTTCGCCAGTTAGGTACTTCGTTCGATATCTGTCACTTCGAGATTCACGACTGGCGAGCACTTTTCGCAGATTCGACCTGTCAAACCATGTCAAACACGCCAACTCTCGCGCCGCGGTCTAGTTCCGTATTTATACTAGTGATGCAACAGACCTCTTCTTCCGCTTCCGCAACCGCGGAAGTTCCGCATACTTTTTAACATCCGTTTCTGTTTCTGTTTCCGCAACTTTTATAACGGAAATTCGATCGGAACTTTGAGACTGCTGGGTGGGGAGGGGCGTGCACGCGGTCGGTGACAGCGTACCTTCCCCAAAAAAGTGCCGAACTCAAATTGAGAGTGAAGTCCAATCTACGTCTTCATCAATGATAAATTCATCATTGCAAACGTTAGAATCCATATTAATAAGTATGAATGAAGACCAGCGAGACTCGACTACAAATAATGAGAGTTACAATCAGTATTTGGAGACAAGGTCATCCTTCAAAAGTCGAAAAAAGAAATATGATTGCCTCTGCATGAGGATTCCCCTTATGTGGTGGAAATTAAATTCACACAAATATCGCAATCTTTTGCCATTAGCGCCAATATTTCTCGGCTCCTCCCAGAGTCGTCAGTGAGCAATTATTTAGCAGAGTTGGTCTTATATATTATTTAATATATCTATATCTATATATTATATATTTGAAGTAATCTTTTTTTTTTCTATTTATTTTCTTTACATTTTATAATATTTAGTCCCACAAAACGACTAAAAAGACGTTTGTCTGTAGGTTCATTTTAACAATCGGAACAGATAGTTAAGTGTAAAAGCGGTCAAACTACTTTCGTAACATATAACTTACCGCTATTTATTTTGAATACTTAATAATTTAAAAAAATATATACATTTGTAAGAAATTGCATTATTCA
This sequence comes from Agrypnia vestita, assembly GCA_016648135.1. NCBI lineage: Eukaryota > Metazoa > Arthropoda > Insecta > Trichoptera > Phryganeidae > Agrypnia > Agrypnia vestita. Next base: position 4,042 of record JADDOH010023770.1, on the reverse strand, counting down.
AAAAAAATCATAATATTTACAATATTCCGCTTACGCGTCCGTTTCTGTTTCCGTGTCCGCCAAAATTTACTTTTTACATCTGTTTCCATTTCTGCTTCCGTTATGACAAAGTTATACCCGAAAATGCCGGTATTTTTTACTTTCTAGATTATTCTAGTGTTTAGGAGAAGGCCCTCCTTGCTTCTCGGTTGTACCAGACGTTTGTAGACGTTTTCCGAAGTTTTTTGATCACGCTAGATTGTTATAGACCGTTAACGATCCTTCGATAGTGTTATGACATATTACAAGGAATGCAGATAGTGCCTAAGCTCTTTTTAGCATCTCGTTACAACACAAAATAAAAATGTTTCTTCTTATAGTGTAATCTGCCATCGCAGGTCGGCGATCATATTGGCTATAACGACTCTATTCACCGCCGCACCGAACAACTTTTATCCCAGTCCCTCAAGTTACGCAGCCATGAGATGCGGCATCTTATTACGCTACTTTTACCACTAATGAACCAAACTTGAATTTTGATGAAAGAAAAATTGTTCCTGGTGTAATAAAGAGTCCTGATTACATAAATGAAGTCAAATTTTCCCGCTTGCTGGTTTTAAAGCAGTTACGAGTGTTTCAAGTTTAAAAATGATAAATTTTGACACTTCACGCCATAGATGCCCATATAATAAATCAATAAATAATAGAAAATTAATGTTAAGTCTAGATGTTGTATCAGATAGGGAAAAGGTCAATTTTGTATTAAAAATGGAAATAAGTGTAGGCGACGTATCCGGTAGGGAAAAGGACAATTTTGTGTTAAAAATGGAAATAAGTCTAGATGACGTTCGGTTGTACTATAACCGTGAGTGCCATTTATTTTCACTCTTCTGTTTTTCCAGTTTAAGGCTTTAAAAAAATCTTCCAAAGCTAGAGTTGATAGTTTTGGTGATACAGTATCACCCTGTCTGACAACTTTTTAAATCTTCGTTTTGTTCGTCTCGTATTTTCATAAATCACACTCATGGTAGCGTTCTCATAATGATCCTCATTAATCTCTTATGTCTTGAAATAACTTTTGCATTTTTGAGTATGTATCGATGTATGATTGGCTACGTCTCAATTGAGTCAAACGCCTTTCTTTGGTCTCCAGTTCCATGCCCCTGAAGAAATCCAGCCTATTCCATTGGCTGATATTTTTAGAATTTTTGTGTTAATATATTGTTACGTGTCGTGGCTCGGTCGAAATGAAATGAAAAACGTATTTCGTAATTGATCACTCGTAAAATAAACCTTTATTATCGCTTCAACATTTTTATCTGACATTTTACATTCGCTCGCAACTTTTTTAAACTCAAAGAACGGTTTCGCGAAGTTTTGCTACTGCGGTAAGCACTTTTATAAAACCTTCGCTTTCGAATTATCTGTTAGTTCGTTATTTCAACGACTGAGCATACCGGACCGTCGTTCTGCGCATGTTCTGCGCACATGCGCCTTCGCTTGTATTCGGCCGTGAAATGTCAGCAACAGACAACTCGTTACAATATAAAAATTTTGTCGATAAAATTTCAATATACTCCAAGTATTTATGATATATAATTTAGTTTAGACCCCTCCATTTAATTATTGCGTAGTTTATCATTAAGGCCGCCAGTCTGTCGTGAAAACCAATATGGACTATTATTTATACACGTGTTTCCAATAAACTATTTTACGATGGATATTTTAAATCGGTCACCATAATTTTATGAGTCTAAAGCATGGACGCTCTACGGCGTTCGGTATTATTCATATCATGAAAGATTTCAAGTATTCGCGGTTATTATTTAGAATACTAGCTGTAACCCTTCAAAAATGATGTACTTTTACATGTTTGTTAAATTTCGAAGGGAATTTTATTTACGTCATCCGTCGGATCCTTAAGAATAAGTATGCAAAATTTGATTCAGATCTGTCGAACAGTACAGATTTATATGGAAAATATATCAGGAAAATGAGGGGTAAAAGAATCGAGGGGGTAACTTGGCCTATGTTTTCCGCTGGGTCTTAAATAATAAGTTTACTAAATTTGAGTCAGATCTGTCAAACGGTGTAGACTTAGAAAATATTAAAAAAATAATAATAATGATAAAATAATATAAATAAATAACAAAAAAATATATGAAGTTCTTCTTCTTCATGTGCCCTGTCGGGTCCCCCCGACGTCGGCGATCATCTGGAAGAAAGTTTCCCTGTCCAGGGCAGTGCGGAACAGCTCTTCCACGCTTCTTATCCCGGTCCACTCTCGGATTTTTCGAAGCGAGGAATGCCGCCTCCTTCCGACCTCTCTGCGATCCTCAATCTTCCCCATCCCCAATGAAGTTACGGATGTTAAAAGAAATTACGGAAGCAGACAACGAGATTATTATATTTTTATGATTGATGAAGGGTGTTTTATCATCGGTATATTTTATAGCGCAAGAAGTGACATTTTTGGTAAAACCGAGTTAGGTATCATAATCGATTTGCCGAAAATATGAATTTGTTACTTAATGACTTCTTGCCGAGTGATGACGATTTAATAAAGTTAGTAGTGGTAAAAATAAAACACTCGATTCACAGAACTGAGATGCTGACTAGAAAATAGCATCGACCCGAATACCAAACAAATTATTTTTAAATAAATAAACTTAATTTTAATTTTTAAAATTTGTATAGCTAATTTTACTCCTCTAAAAAAAATCTCCCCCTCTTTTTTTAAATTACTAGTAAATTGTTTATGGAATTTTTCGCTAGAATTTTTAGTTTCATTCAATTCATGTATAAACGCAGGGTTATTTGGAAAACATTAATAACCTCGCAGGACTATATTCCTGCCTTGATTATGAGTCTAAATTGATCAAGCAGCCGTGACCTAATATCAATAGTTATTGAGGTATGCAGTATCAAAGTTTGCATTTTTTTATTAAAAATTTTGAACTATCATTACAGTAACTTATATTTGTGAAGATATTAATATCAAAATTATTTAATTTGTTATAACTACCTACTAGTGAATGTATGTGTAACACCTTTAAATGAAATAAAGGTCAGTCTGTTGCGAACTACCCACGTGTTTCAACAGGTTATGGGCCTTTTCGTTCGATTTATCAGTTTTTTTTAGTGTACAAAAGATAAATTGTGTGCGTGGTTTCGCGGAAACATGATGACAACTTACATTGCAAGTGTGCCAAAGCTAAAAGGCAGGGAGAACTATGATGAGTGGTGTTTTGCAGCTGAAAATTTATTGGTGCTGGAGGGTATGGATAAATACATCAGACCAACGGCAGATTTCGATTTAAAACCAGTAGATGATGCAAAAACTAAGGCAAAATTAATACTTATGATCGATCCAGTTTTGTACGTTCATATTAAGAACACGAAGAGTTCGGCAGAATTATGGAATAAATTAAAAACCATGTTTGATGACTCTGGTTTCTCAAGAAAAATTACCTTGCTTCGACATTTGATATCCATAAGGCTAGAAAATTGTGACTCAATGGCTAATTATGTCACACAAATGATTGAAACAGCTCAACGGTTAAACGGCACGGGATTTACAATAACAAATGAATGGGTGGGATCATTATTATTAGCAGGTTTGTCCGATCGCTATTCTCCAATGATAATGATAATGGCAATAGAACACTCGGGAATTTCAATAACTGCCGATGTCATTAAGTCGAAATTACTTGACATGGAGGTAACCAGTGATTTTGAAAGTAGTAGTGGCATAGCATTTGCAACGAAAAATAAATATTCCTCTAGTAAAAATAAACCAAAGAGATATAGTGGCGGTCCGTCAACGTCAAACAAAATGACAGTGACAGCTAATTCACCGACGAAAACAATTACATGCTACAGGTGTAAGGAGCATGGACATTATCGAAATCAGTGCCCAATGTTAAAGAAAAATACAAATAAATGTGTTTTTAATGTTGTTTTCCTGAATGGAAAGTATAACAAGAATGAATGGTACGTGGACTCTGGTGCAAGTGCGCATATGACGGCAAATAAAGCTTGTGTAAAGAACATGAATACAACA